>APFE030755153.1:33448-64980 GCA_000404065.3 Pinus taeda
AAACATTTTTTTTTTAAATATTTCAATGAGCTCAGTCGATTGGAACAACCCCTTTAAAAAACAAATTAAATGAGCTTTATGGATCATTTAAGAATAACGTGAGCCCATTTTAAACAATAACTTGAAGCCCTCTTGTAAAAAAATATTTGAAATAAAAATCCCTTTTTTATTTCAATAACAAATATTCTCTCTTTCTAAGAAAACTTTGTATAATCCCCTTATAAAAGTTTTTAATTAGAACTCTTAAATAAATCAGGAACACTTTTAAAATAATACCTTCATTCTTCCAACGTAATTAAAAATTACCTTTGTGACTTTGGAGAGTCTTTTTACCATGCACCAAATCAAATTTCATGTGCTCTTTGGCATTGCTAACACAACTTGTTTTTAAATTTACGAGCCTTCGTACATCCTGACTTGGTTGTTTGTGCAATATTTCAAACTTTTCTCACCAATAGACCGTAGCAACCAAGAAAATCTAACAAAACCTTAAGATTTTACTTTTTTGCTCACTTTCATTTTTGTTAGGGTTCGAAAGTGATGCACCGGGCTCTCTTCACAGGTGCGAAAATGTCGCACTTATCTTTGTTCACAAGTGTGAAATTCAATTTGCTTTCACACTTTCTCCTTAGGCTCTCATCTATGAACTCTAACGACATGCTACTCTTTCTGGAGACTTATGCGACTTGGGGCTCTAATACTATGAAAAATAATGGAAAGAAACATGGAGCAAATATTTTTCTCTCAATATTATGGATTAGTTAAATAAGAGTATATTGGAGACATTCCGTAATAAATGACTGCAGTGAGATTGAATTGAACTCAATATACTTGGACTAAACTAAAATAGACTGTGACACTTCGATGGACAATTGGACACCTAGTAGATGGTTGGAATTAGATTCTCTAACACCTTCATCTTATTGGCCCCTAAGCACAATATCATCTCTATTGTCCTCGTGTAAGTCATCAACTCTAACAATGGTAGGAGCTACCAAATAGTTCTTTCCATGGTCATTCAATAGGATTTTTCTCATGATAATAACCAAAATTTCACAAACAATGATGGCTCCATGGATGGCACGGTTGCCTCCTTACTGCACCTAACCCCCAAGTGCTATGTAGAAATTTCTATCACCATGGTCACTTGATCTAGTTATGCATTTGATTCCTCTATATAGTTACTGTCACTTGACCTAATTATGAATTCGATTCCTCTAGTGTAGATCTAAATATTTTCCTGGTGGAGCTTCCCTTCTCCACTTCTGGCCACATACTTTTCTTTGTGCTCAATTATGTTTCCCTTGTCTTAAAAAAACATATTGTGCACATCTACATGTCAGATCCATACTTCAATACTAAATCCTTCTCTCACACCACTAACCATACCCATTTCCACTCTATGCACTAGCTCTTTAGTTGATCCACCAACTCTACTTTCCTGCAACTATTGTGAATAATGGTGTTTATTATGAACATAGTGGCCTATTATGAACATAGTTAATTTCTTAACAAGTCCAATTCTTGGACCTCTTCTTGTGATTTCACTTCCATTCTTGGTTCAAGATATACATAGATCCTCCTTTATGCTTCCAATTCCAGTAAATTATTTGGGCTAATCAATATATCCAAAAATTCAAACTCCATTTTTCATACCCATGTGCATCTCTCATGCTCACCTGGAAAATACACCTTTAGTAATAGAGGAAGCTACGAGAGAGAAACATATAGCAAGAGGAATATTAAGCCAATTCAACAACACTATAAACATTAAACACAATATGCACACAATTTTCTTTGGGATGAAAAATTTGGTGAAGTACATTGGACAACCAAAAATAAAGAGGAATATTAAACTAATAAAACAACAATAGAAACATTAAACACAATATGTACACAATTTAAATCCCCAATTCCAAGGAATTCCATTAGTCCCTAGGGTCTCTAGTAGAAAAGTAGATCAGGTCAGCCAAGTATGTTGGAAAACCAAAAATCCATAGCTCCAAAACTATTACTGTTGGCTTGCTCAATTTTGATTCTTTCCCCAAGTAAAGTTTACCTAACATGTGAAGCAATTCATTCTTGAATGAAACTTCACAACCACCAATTTCATCGGAAAACATGTGGGATTTTAAAGGGTAAACACCAACTTGAATGTAACTTTTTTTCACAACAAGCCCAAAATTTCATGGAACCTCCATTGATATGGAAGTTTCTCACCATATGGATAAAAAAATGTCTATCTTAGTTGACCTTGTGGTGAATAAAGTTACAAGTGTAATCACTTTCAATCATGATAATCAGATTCCAATGATTGATGTAGACAATTTATTTAAGGGTTTGGTGAGTTGAAATACTTGTCAAGGAATGTAGGGATATTTGGGGTTCCACATATATTTGATTAAATGGAGGAAGGTTATTAGTGGGCCAAGGTTGAAGGTTTGTAGTTAAGTAGTATCATCATCTTCTAACATGTCCTTTGAAATGACCATAAAAAGTTTGTACTCCAGAATTTATGCTCTAGAAAATATTTTTCATCACAAATTTAACAAAGACCTTTAAGATGATGCTTTTCCATTAAAATTGGGTTAATTTGTGGATGTTAAGAAGAGGGGAGGGAGGATATAGATTGGTGCATGGGGATAGGAAAGAAAGGATGATGTTTCAACTTGAACATGGACAAGTTGTTGGGATTCTAAGTTTGTTGAGTGGCTTAAATCAAAGTGGTAGGTTAACCATTAAAACTTGGGCACATGTCTTTCTTAGAATTTTAATAAATAATTATTGGAATTAGGTATTGAACATTCCTTTAGTGTGGAAAACAAGTTTCTCAAAAGTAATCATGTAGTCTTCCATTATACATAATTTTTTAATGCTTATTCAAGTGGCCCAAATGATGAGTGTAAATGTCAAAAATGTTTGTAAATATGGACAACAAGTTGACTCCAAATAATATAACTTTTATGGTAATTATTATTTAATTTCCATCATTTCCACCACTTTGGGGATAAATCCAATACACTCACAGAAAGTTTCATTATGTTAGTAGGGAAAATTTATGTTAAAGTGCAAAGACCTTGGTGAATCTTACTCATCCTTAATATGAAAACTATACAAATTTTGG
Organism: Pinus taeda; assembly: GCA_000404065.3. Taxonomy (NCBI): domain Eukaryota; kingdom Viridiplantae; phylum Streptophyta; class Pinopsida; order Pinales; family Pinaceae; genus Pinus; species Pinus taeda. Next base: position 36,573 of record APFE030755153.1, read on the forward strand.
AAATCCTTTTATAAAAAATGAAATTTTCTAAGGTATTATATAATTCATACAAAAAAATTGTGATATTTAAGGTAGAATTGTTTTATCCTAAATAATTTAGGTGAATAATTTTAAAAAATGGAAGTGGTTGAATCATCTTTTTTCTTGGAAAAGGTATAGAAAATTAGCCCACGGAATAAATTTAGCCCCAAAATTTTCTTTGTAAGTGATTGATGATTCCATGGAGTGAAAAATATTGTTCAATTTGAATGAAACAACTGGTGGGGTTAAGGTCATAAATTTATTCATGTCACTTTAGGAAGGTGTAGATCAATAAAAATGGGTTTGAGTGAAACACCACAAAATTTATTGAATCAACTTCCTATTGGTGGATAGGTTGTTCTGATGGGTCAGTGGCTAAGAATTAGGTCAAAAAGTTAGGCACTTGGTTAGGTAGTTTTTTAGTTTTGGTAAGATAGGAATTAATGATAGAAATTTGGTCATTAATTGTAAAAAACTTTTAATTGGTAACAAATTAAGCTTGTGTTAATTTCCGTTGCAATTTACCACATATTTTACCAAGTTACTAATGTAGTTTCCATAATATTGGTATTGAATTTCCATTTGAATGGGGTGTATAAGAAAGAAATGATTGGAGGGTGGGGCTAGGGATAGGGGTGTGGTTAATTGGGACTACTGAGTCCACATAAAAATGCTTACTAGAAAGTTGTATGGATGTAACAAGTGCACATTTTTGGAGGTTTTTAGATAGAAAAATAGTAATGGGGTGAGGGATTCCAAAAAAAAGGGCTTTTGGAAGATGAGGATCATTGCAATTAACACAACATAAGGAGTATATTGAGATAGGCCACCAATAATTAGGTGAGTGGATCCATACAAAAAAATGTTTACAAAAGTTGTGGACGACTATGATTAGAGTGACACAAGGAGTCCATTAAGATAACTCTATAATAACAGTGTTGGTGAGCTCATTTTATAGCACTACTTTTTCCCCAACTCTTATAGAGTTATACTCCCATTGAATAATACTACATTGGAAAAATTCTTATATTAATAATAGTGGAGATTATGTAGCAAGTTATGAAATTTGAAGCATGAAGCAATGTTTCTATTTGGACATTCAAAATTTGAGCATAACTCTTCTATTTATAGTTTTTCTCATTTGATGATAAGGAGTAGATTTCAAGGGTCCTAAGTACAAGTGAGTTCTCTATGCTATACTTGTGGGGTCCAATAGTAGTACTTGGCCCAATATATCAAGGTGCTAACTAAGAAAGTTTGACCATGCCCTATCCACACTACCTACCTACCCAAGTCCTAGATAGTAACCTTCCTAAGTGTTTTTATCTGTGCCACTATAAAAACAAGGTATTTGGGTGGATTGTCTAAGGATAAAATTAGGAATCCTATAAGACTTCTAACAAACTCAAGCGCATGTAGAAGTGATTTTTTTGTACAAGTGTTGTCTAACGTGGCACTTATTTGGTATGTGTTATGTTCTTTACTCAATTAAACCTATACACTATATGTTACATCAAGCATAGCGAGGATTCAGGAATAACATCCCTAAAAAATATTTTGAGTGATTTTTTTGTTTCCATTTTTTGGTTATTTTCAGCACACAAATTTCACTTTTATTAGTTTTATGGCACATGGTGATTTATCCCATGGCTTTGTAATTTCAATTATGGAACTACAATTGTGTTCTAGTCCAAGGTAAATGGTTTGGTGGTTTATGGATGCCACATGATATACATATTTTGTTGTATTACTATAGATATATAATGTATTGAACTTATTCTTTGGTTTTCTTGGTTTAGGTTTCCAACATAAAATATTTGTGTTAATGTGTGTGCACCATTACATATTTTACATATTTTTCATTTTTATTAGAGAAGTTTGGCTTCAAGGGGATTCCTTTGCAGAGAAATGATTTAGATCAAGCCTACAAAAAACCCTTTTATAGTGGAGATCTATCATATTGATCCTTTTGTTCAAAAGAAATGGAAATAACTTTGAAGATAAAGATCAAGAAATTCAATGGGTAGAGACTCAATTATAAAGCATCTAATTTCCTTCAATACTATGCTAAATCAACTATTACCTACATATATTAATATTTTAGAGAGGATTAGTGTTTCAATTTGTTGTGTTATTTACCAAAATCATGAGATACTCTAGTTGTTTCCATAAGTAGTAATGGAAATACTTTAATGTTCGATGAAATAGTCTCATCCTTGTTATTAGAGAATATGAGATGGAAAAACATGGAAAATCAAAACACGAATGCCTTGTCTGTATGAGGACTCTAAATAGGTGTAGAAATTGGAACACTTTCAACACTCTTCTATAACCTTGTTGATACCATTCTTATACTTTCCCTGATATGTTTATGTACTCTTTATCCCCTATCACCCTATTCATAATGTAGGTATGACTATTGTCCTTTCTTACCAATTTATTCTTATTTTTATATATTGTATTACAATAATGTTATCTATAACATACCCCTACTATCCCTAGCCCCTACAAAGGGTAGAAGGAGGTAGTTATTAAGATGACCCAACCTCCAAAGTCCAGTTATGGAAATGGGGTATAAATATTTTGACATTATTAGACTTCCTAAAAACTTCACAAAGATGACATCGTTGCATTCTTCTCATCGAGAAATTTTCAACGATATAAAATTGAATCGATCTAACTCATGGACCAATAGATATTTCTATTTAAAAACTAGCCTATCAGTTAGTGCAAGTCACTCTAGCTTTCCACGTGGCACCCACGTGGATGTATAATCCAATTTCTATGATCCATACGAACCAAACTACCACATATACAATGTAGACAAGGTAAACGGGTGTAGGCCCTCCATAGCCACATCACACTAGGAATAAAATCCCAGTGGGTCTCATTACTACTCCTTATTGAAAATATCGAACATGACCTTTCAAACTACACGAGAACACAAATTTCACATTAAGGCTTAACCTCCCTGCTTTCCTGGTAATGAACATGTTCATGCAACATGCCACTCGGGTCCCACATGCGAAATCACCCCAAGAAATAGATCCTAGTGGGTTCTACCATGTCCTATGTCCAAAATATTGAGGGTCCAAGGTATAGGGTGACATTATCATTCCTAAATGTTGGTGTGGCATCATCCTTCATCATGCCATTCATGTTGTGTGCCACGTGACTGTGGGTTCCACTATACCCAACATCGTGCTATTGACATAAAGTCAAATTATAAAAGGGAAGTCTAGATTTGTTTTGTTTATTTCCATTTATTTCATACCCACGTGACATGATTTATTAGAGACCCACCAAGCCACATCCTCCCAATGATCAAATCCTGGGGTTTCCCCCTTGCGCTTCATTTGAAAAACCCAAGGAAAAGCCTCTGGGGTGATTCAATGGAAATAACCACTTTCCCATCAATGGCCTAGATATCGCCTTGGTCAAGAACTTGATCATTGTACATGGTCATGGGATTAAAGAGGGTTTATTCCATTCCTATGAATTCCTATACTTTGGAATTATGAATTCCAATCCTACACCTTGTAACTATTAATGCATGTATAAGGACCTTCCCCCAGGCCCTCGATGTGTAGTAGGAAAACATACAAGGGTTTTATGCAAGCCTTCCCCACTACTTCTCCAGAGCTTTGTCGTGACTCAACCCTAAATATTAGGTCACTGTGCACATATTTTAATATATTTATATTTATATAACATTTATCTATTATGAGCTTGCAAGAACTCTTATGTCATGCCCATGTGACATGTTTGATTAACTCATTTCCTTTGAAAATTTTTGAACTAGAATTTAGCTAGAGAATACATGAGCATGAAGAGATGGGAATATTTGTTAATGACTATCTATCCCAATGTATCTTTGCAGTTATTATTCATTAAAAAAGATTCACATCTCTTCATGCTCATGTATTTTCAAGTTAAATTCAAGCATAGAAACATTCAAAGGAAATGAGCCATTCCTAAAAATCTTTACGCAAGATATTAATATTCCTCATTCATGTAGGAAAACAACAACCCCCAAAATTATCATCACATTAATTCAATACAGTAAATAGATACATGATAATCACATGCACAAAGGCATAAAATAGCATTTATGTTGTAAGAGATTCAAAAATTAAGATTGAGACTTCAACTCTCCACCCAACCATAGACAAGCTAAAACCAAGCCTTTCTTGTAGTGTGACCCTCGAGCCATATTCCAAAGCTTGAGGTAAAGTGATTTTGAAGGAGTTTAAATTGATATTTTTAGCTGAAATAGAGTGTTTCAAGGCTACTTTATCTCCACCCAACAACTACCAAGAATCAAATAACCATAGTGAACCACTTCACTTGCATACATCCATCATCCACTGAGGGGACTACACCAATATCCTCAATTGAAATAGGGTATGTCATGGCCACATTTCATTCACTTACTAGCTATTTAACAATTTCACACAAGGTAGGGAACACATTATTCTATGTAAAGGGATTTGTAATTCAACATCCCAACTTATCTTAGGATTTGGACATAGAGAGTCTCAATTCAAATGTGTAGAGAGAGATATATTTAATGATACATAGGTTTTATTAGCTGTGATACCTTTGAAGGAATAAGAGTACATTCTCCAGTAGCTTCTTAGTGGAACTTCCACCTGTGTTCTCAGCCCAACCCCATGGGACTACCACCAGGTGTTATCAATCCACTATCCCTTTGTGGCTCCACCTCTCGAAAATTATCAACCAACATAACTTCCAATGGATTTATCATCCCTATAAGGCACATCCACTTAATAATGATTATCAATCAACAAGCCCTTTGGGTTCCTCAATTGGACTATTATCTAAGCTTCTTTCTCCATGAATTCTCTTAGTCATCTTATTTTTTTTTTCCTCTCATAAATGAGATTTATCATCAGCAGCCTCTCTACCTCCTCTCTTTCCCTATTCCCTCCTCTTCTTGTGCATGTGAATCATGTATCCTTCTTGTTTTTCTAACATAAGCCTCTCATCCTCTCTTTCTTTCCTTCTTACGATGATTAAGTCAATCCTCTATCATGAATTACTGTCTGCATGAATCTTGAATTATATTTTCTTCTTATCCCCAGAGAAGCCTCTCGGCCTCCACCAAATTCCTCTATTGTAATTAACCAAATTCCCTTGTATTTTCATGGGTTTGTGCAGGCCTTCTTGGTGGCCAATGCAACCCATACCTATTCATAAATTTTTACCTTTTCTTGGCTTTTAATTTTTCCCAAAATACACATGGGTCTGTCCTTCATTTTTCCAGCTGAATTTAGTAATACAATCAATTCCATTAAAATAACTCATTCATGTTTAAAATGGCCAACTTCCTCAAGAAATGTCCCTCTTTAAATAGTGGAATCTATGTCCCTCTCTCTCAACCATTTTAATTTATGGTCATATAATTACAAGGAATTAATTTCAATGTTTACAAAGGTAATATACTTGTAGCGGATGTCAAATTATATTTCATACTAATATTGGTAGAAAGGAGAAAAGGGGCATTACAAGTCCTCCATAATGTGGAAACTCTAGCCAAGAATTCACAACAAACATTGCAACTCCACATGCTATGGTCAAAAGGGTTCTGAAACTCTCTTCCATTCTACTATTGCAACTTTTCCATAATGTTGCAAATCTAAATCTAGCATAAGTAGGGGTATTGCAACTTGCCTAAGACCAATTATGTTGTTGCAACTCATGGGTGCCATGACTTTTATTTGTTGCAACTCTCGTTTCCACAACTCCTATCACAAAACATACTATTGTTGCAACCTCTATTGCTACAATTCTGACACATCAATGGTCAAATGCTCTAACTATTCAAAAAACATGTGTTTATCGCAGTGGAAAGTGATGAAGGCAAGTGGAGGACCAATAGGGAATGGAATTCCCATTACTAACAACACTCAAATATTATGACTTATATTTTTCCTAAAATCATTCCAATTCGAATCATACTGTTGTAATGTGATGTGTTGCTTGATTCACTTAACTTTCCATCCATGATACCACTTAGTTTAGAAATTTGCATCTTTGTATAAATACAAGGATTCCTTCGAAGCTCGAGAGGAGACATTATTTCCATTTGACATATAATTCTCTATTATTCTAATAAAATGACTTTTCTATTCTCATCTTTTGATGCTCGTCTTGTGATGATGTGATTGAGGATTCTACAATACCTTTTATAAGGAGCTAGAGCCCCCTCCTTAGCCTAATAATGATAGATAGTGCAAGAAGTAGCTTAGTCTATTTATTTGCAATTAATTTATATCGCTATTATTTAATTTGTATTTATTGTATTTATTTTAGTTTTCCTTTTGTTGCAATTCGTAGCTTTCCTTTGTTGCAACACTGTTAATGTTATTTCATTGCAACTTTGGTATTTTGTACTCCTATAATCATATTATTCACTAGTTGTTTTGACTCCAAGTTAAAGTGTTATAGGTATTCATCACAAGATTAACCACTACATAATGGAATTGATTACTTTCCATCAAACTGGTTATTGTTGCAACTCACACTACAACAAATCATACGTAGCATTCTTTTACTCTTTTTTTGGTGACAAGAATTGTGCTATCAATAATTGTCATTTCTAGTTTATTTGTCCATAATAATTGCATTCTAGACACATGCTATTTCATCCTTTTTATAACCAATCAAGAATATCATTACACTGGAATAGGTCATTGTTAATAGTTCGTGCGTTTCATTTTCTAATAGCATGATTCACATTTTTGAGAATTTACTTTTCATGCAACCTACAAGTGTGTTTTATTTCCTACAAGTGTGGTGTGATAGATTAGTGACATATGAAAGAATTTAAATCTTGAACTCTATAAGGTATTACATTACTACAACCTCCTAACACATAGTAAACTGCACTAGCATAAATTGTGCATGACATTTTGCAAGTTGCAAATGAACATTGACTTGACAATTTAAATGAATAATTGATCAATTACTCATTAAGGTAATTAAAATTAATTGAAAGGACCATTATTTTTGGCACTAATGCTAGGGAATCATCAATAGTATAGTCAATTTTGTGTAAATTTATTTTCTAGTTTTTGAGTTTTTTTTTTTATAGAATGGACTTCCCTAACCTTATATCTTTCAATATGATTTGATAGATTTATCAAGAAAAATATTCATACTAACACTGCAGGATATTCACAAGAGGGAAAGGAACTACGTCTGCCAAATTATTTAAAACTAACAACATGCTACCTGGCCAAGAAAAAACCTAGACTTTCCATGGTACAAAGCCCTACACAAAAATTTGAATTTGTGCAAAGCTTTAATAAATAATAGATTTGACCTTGGATAATCCATATTTATAGTTCATCGAGAAAATATCTCTAGAGAATGAACAACATCTTCCTTAAAATTAGTTTGGCGATTAGAAGCCTCCAAAAAGTGAACCACATCCTTTTAAGGAGTACCAACCTAAAAGTAGAAGCTCTCCAGAAATTATGAAGGCTCCTTCAAAATTAGAAGAGACTCCTCTAGAAGAAATGATAGATTAAGATGTTAAGGAAGAAGCTGACTCCTTTAGATTCCCCATCATAGAAATGGAATTGGATGCTAAAATGAAGAGAATTTCTCACTTTGCACTACCAAACATCCACGATCTTTTAATGAGTTTCCACATTAAAAGGTGCAACATTATGTTAGTTCAAGGGCCTCCGTTAAGGTTGCATCAATTCATAGGAGTAGTTGAAGAAAAAAATCCTGACCAAATATCAGGATTACTGCAAAGTCAAGGAAAGAAGAGGTCTTGATAATTAACCATGAGGAATATGAAAGTATTGAGGATTATGTCGAGAGATTCAACTATAACTTGTGTAAATAAATACAAGAAAACTTAACCCCTAAGACACAACAAGTTCTTCTATTACAAGCAATTTGACATGAGTGCATGGAATTCCTTAACCTGATGGGTGAGGAGATGTCTCTTATTTAGAATATAATGAAATCATAGAACATTATTAGAGATATTCTTGAAGAGAATCCGAAATAGATAAGGGACTATGGGAGATGATAGTGAAACATACCAAGGTTGTTGCAAATGTAGCCACTAGAGCCAAGCTAGGGAACGTTTTGGAAGTTTTTAAAAATGACATGCTCATGTCCTTGGGTTCTCACATTGATCTATTAAATATTAAGAAGAATGAGGAACCATAAGCTTCTCTGGACATCTTCTATCTGAAATGTTGAAAAGTAAATCCACTTATGGAATGATGGGCAAATTAGGTAGTGATTGTGTTGTATGTGGGAACAACCAAAACATACAAAATTTCCCATCTCTACCCAGTTTTAAAGCTATACATGGAGAATTTGAAGATAAATATTAACCATACTTCATTTCTTCAAGAAACCATGAAAATAAAGAACCCTAGGTATGGTGCAAGTCCAATCCTAGTTTTATAATAATTCTTATTAGACTAACCATGTTATGCATTACACTTCATATCCATAGAATCTTCTAACCCAATCATGGGATCCCCCTCCCCCAAACAAAATTTGCAAACTAGGGTGGATGAATCATTGTTGGAAAATGCAATGAGGAAACTATTATTTTCGATTTTCCTTTAACCTCGATACTTTCTTGTGAATATTAGTTAATCTTATTTATGTTCTTCATTTATATATTTTCATTAAACAAATATCAAGAATGAAACAAAAATAGAGGAGACATAAATTAGGCTCTTAGTTAGGGAAAAACCCTTCCAAGGGTAAAACCCAATAAAATGTTCTCTTCTTAGAATCTTATTAAATTGAGACACAAATACCCAAACCATAGACCAAGTACTTCTCCAACTACCAAGTAATCCCTTCAACAAGTCTTTTCTTAATTTTGCACCAACCAACTTTGAGCTACCAGCTTCAATACTAAAACTCATCCTATTACTTCGACCCTACAATTTTTGCCTTGGAATTTCTATGGAAACCATAATTATTCCTACTCTTGAGACCTTCCTAGAGGAAGATAGCTCCTCCCAATGTCAATGAGGTCAAGGTAGGGTTTTCTCCCTTCCAGCTACAATATTTCACGCTCCTACTACAACTTGGACTTACTTCTGCAACACCAAAAACCCTAGAACTTAGCATGTGTGAGAGAGATAGAGACCAAAAATAAGATAGTTCATCCTTCTTCCTTCTCCTAGACCTTCACTCTTCTTCTTGTTTCTTCTCAGCTACAAATAGAACTTATTTCTTGATATATCAAACTTGTGAGTGAGTGAGTGCTAAATGAGGTCGAACTTCTTCTTTATATAGCCTTCTCAAGGGGTTGAATTCCCTACTTTAGGAAAACCTACAATTTTTAGGCCCGACTTGTAGTTTTGGAGTTTCCATGTCTTCCCAAACTAAAAAATAATTCTTTCTAATCATGAGAATAAATCCCAACCTAAAAATCCCTAGAGGCATGAAGAATATGCTTTTACCTATAAGACCATTAATAAATAGGATGAAACCCATTCTTTAATAATAATAAATTTTTCTTTTATTCTCTTGTTTGTTACATAGGATGCATATTGAAATTAATACATCCAAAATTATGAGGAACGAAACTAGTTACATTTTCAACACTCCCTCTTAACTAGGGAGGTATTCATAATTGTACAGCCAATACATCATCATTCTAAAATTGAAGAGTTCTCATAATAAGAGATATTAATAAGCCATATTGTAAGCATCATCATTATGACCAACACAGTCTCTGAGGCTGAAATAGACAAGCTCTACTTTAATCAAGGGCATTATGTTGGGAGGTTTTACGTGTGATACTATGCTACCTCTACAAGGTACATATCCCATCCATATTTCTATAAGGTATGTCTGTTTAGAACTATTATTATATTGGATCTTGATACCTAAGTCCTCAAATAATATTGGTTCTCTTCGACCACTCTTCTCTCAGATACCTATCATATCCTCAAAGAGTGTCGATACCTTTCCTTTCTTGGATGTTATATCCTTAAGGAAACCAGAGATTCTTATCCAATCCTTCATCATTATCTCTTAATCACCTGAGAAGAGAATGCACACGTGATGTCAAACATCACTCCCTCTCAACTAGTGATGACATCCCTATTCTCATTTTGACTTGAGAATAGAACCTTTCTCATATTCAAGGAGACTCATTTTACTCCCTCTCAAAATTAGAGGAGATCTAGACATCCTTTCTATTTGGGAAGTAAACATCACAAGCGTTCTATTTTGTCTTTGTAAGAGTACCAAATACTAGTTCTTCATAATTGCATGACTCACTCTTTTCTCTACATCTCACTATATCCATGGAAAAAGTTTAGGGGCTAATATTCATCGGTGGGATAATAATCCATGCACTTTCCAAAAAAAAATATGTGGCAATTTCCATTTTTCTAAAAATGAATTCACCAAAATTTTTATATTATAAATTTATTTTACCTTAAAAATTCGCCAATGTTATATATTTTCTAATATAAAATAATTATAAATATAAACATTTTTACAAAATTATCATCAAACATTTTAAAATCTGGATATTAGGGACTAGTAATATTCACCAAGGTTGCTAAACTTTAAGATAAACTTCCATCCTTAAAATTTTCCCTGATCGTATCGAGCTTGATTCCTTTCAAGGTATCATGGAGCCATATTCACTCTTCAATCTTGTGACATGTTATAGGTCATCTTCTTGTTCATAACTTCCATATTCATCATCATATATGAAGGCATTGTATTGAGCCTTTCCAAACTTCAATTTGATCCTAGCTTCCACATGAAAGTGATATTCTTTGACCTCCAGGTTACCTTCTTGCACTTCTACCTTTTAATCCCAAGATGGAAACATATTGAAGTCATAGTTTCTAGGTACCATATGTTGATATTGTCTCAATATTCTTCATACATTTTCGTCCATATAGTTGAACTTGTCTCAACTGTCATGATGTGTTCCTTCAACTTTCTTCCTAGTAGCAAAGTAATATGTTAACTAGATAAACAACAATAATTAAAATCAGACTTACCTCATCATGATGACCTTCTCGTTCCATCAACATCCTCATGGTCCACCTCCATATGAATGCCTATTTATGCATTAGAGTTCCCAAGGATCAAACTTTATTACCAGGTTATAATTTCTTCCTCCAGTGATTATACTGGATGTTAATCATAATTTATATTTTCTAGAGAAATTATTAATCTTTTGTACATCCTAATGTAAGTCAAATTCTTCCTTTTAAATATCATACAGTCATACCAAGTATGTTACAGAATTCTACATGAACCTTATCCAAGAGTCACTTTTAATGTGCAATCATATGCTTCTTATCCCATCATGTACACACACACACACACACACACATCTCAAAGAGCCTGCATCCTAACCCATTGTATTCCTTCATCTCTTTACTAGTATTGTTTCCACATTACATGAAATGTATAATAACTTTGTCAAAATGCTTCTTCCCAAGAACCTTCCATAATGATGGTTCTTCTAGGATAATAATGATGCATCAAAGAATGATGACTGCTTCTAACATAATGTTAGATAATGCTTGGATGAACAATATGAAAAGCAATATATTTTATATATCTTTAAAGACTATATGAATTCTACAAATAAAAATTAACCAAGTATAATATACTTATTAAAATAATGCATGATTCTCTCTATGATGTTATGAAAAAAATCAAAACTTTTCTAAAAAAATGCATGCCCAATTTTTATCAAGAACCAATCAAGATTCCTTTTATAATAGTAAAAATCATTTACTTTTTCCTTTTTCAAATTCTTCTCAGGTTCTCCCATTATGTCAGTGATATGAGCTTCACTCTATTTTATATTTTTGTCTTTTTGGATTGGAAAATCCCTCTTAAAGTGTCCAAACTCATTAAATTTAAATCATTTAACCTTAGACATGTGTTTTTTTCTTGGAATTTCCAAACTTTCCCTTCTTCAACTTCTTGACTTGGGCCAAAAAGGCTTGACAGTACTCATCTGATCCAATTTAATATTTTACCTTGATACTTGCTTATTTTAGAGTGCATTGAGCCCACGACTCATAAAACTGAGTTGAATATTTCTTGGAGTAGATTCTTTTTGCAAATCTGCTCCATTATTATGGTAGTACATTCAGTACATAGATGGTTATTTCTAAAACAAATATTGTTTCCCCAAGTCCTTGCAAATGGTCTCTTAGCTAAGAGACTTTCCTGAGAAAGGATGCCATATTGTAATCCTTTGATTTATTCATTCTATATAACTTATTCCACAAAGAAATATTTTGTCCTGATGTAATTACAAAGTACAAATTCACTAGCTTGTCATACATAGCCTTGGAAGTCTTCAAATTTGCAACAAATGGAACCAAATAGTCTTTAATGGATTCAAATATGATCCTTTGAGCCCTTACCTCCCCTTTATTGTAGTTCTTGTTCCTTATATTTTCTAGGTTCAATAAAGTCCCCAATAATAGACTCCATTACTTCTTGTTTTGTGAGTATTAGATCAACCCTTTTTCTTCCATGCTAGATAAACTGATGCTCCAACGAGCTTATTAATATCCTTGCAAAAAGAACCCATATGAAATGTAGATTTAGACATGATGTAATAATATGATACTTACTCGATGACCAATATTCGCCTTGATGATGCCTTCAAGATATTTGAAGAGACTTGAAATATGTTCCCTAGGATTCCTCCAACAACAAATTCCAAGAGTAATTAATGATAAGATCCTTTTATGCTTCCTTTAAATATTCCTTCCAAACATATATTCTTTCAAGTGAGATCAACAAACTTATTGTAGTCTTTAGTTTCTTTAGTGTAGAGACCCTCCTTCTTGATCAACAGGTCTTGTAGTAATGAGTCTTCAACTAAATCCATTCAAGAGACAAAACTTCTTGAAGTCTTATTGTTCAAGATTTCCTTGAGAGTCTTCTTTTTCCTTCCCATTGAAAAGAAATTCATTCTAGTGTCCTTCCGGCTGCCTTCCCTTGTTCACCTTAGCTTTGACACCATGTTGGAAAATGCAATGAAGCAACTATTATTTTCAATTTTCCTTTTGATCTTTATACTTTCTTGTGAATACGAGTTAATATTATTTATATTATTTAGTTAGATATTTTCATCAAACAATATCAAGAATGAAACAACAATATAGGACAAAGAAAGTATGCTCTCAACCAAGGCAAAACCCCTCCAAGGGGAAATCCTAGGAAAAACTTCTCTTCTTAGAATCTGCTTCGATTGAGACATAAAGACCCAAACCATAAACCAAGTCCTTCTCTAAGTATCAAGTCAACCCTCCAACAAGCGTTTTCCTAATTCTAAACCAACCAACTTCAAAATGCAACTTCAAACTCTCAACTTCAATACTGCAACTCATCTTGCTGCTTCGACCTACCAACTTCAATACTACAACTCTTCCTACTACTTCGACGTTGCAATTTTAACCATGTAGCTTCTATGGAAACTATAATGTTTCCTCCTCCTAATACCTTCCTAGAGTAATATAGCTCTTCGTAAGGCCAAAGAGGTCAAGGTAGAGTTTTCTCCCTTTCAGCTATAAGATTCTACACTTTATCCTACTGCAACTTAGACCTTCAACTTCAACTTCCTTTTATAGCACCAAAAACCCTATAACTTCGCATGTGTGAGAGAGATAGAGCCCCAAAACAAGATATTCCATCCTTATTCCTTCTCTTACACCTTCACTCTTCTTCTTCTCTCTTCTCAACTACATATCAAACTTCTTTCTTGATACATCAAACATGTGAGTGAGTGAGTGCTAAATGAGGCCAAAGTGCTTCTTTGTATAGCCTTATATGGGGTTGAATTCCCTCCTTTAGGGTGACTTGTAACTATTAGGGCTGACTTGTACTTTTGGAGATTCCATGACTTTCTAGACTCAAAAATAATTATTTTTACAATTACATTTTGCTTGGAAGGGTCCTATAAACATGAGGTTGAATCCTTTGACTCTTGACAATAAATAATAAGACCTAAAGAACCCTACAAGCATGAAGAACATGATTTTACCTATAAGACCATCAATAAAGAGAATGAAACCCATGCTTTAATAAAAAAAACTTTTTTTTCTTCTCTTGTTTGTTACATAGGATATATATTGAATTGAGTACAACAACAATTATGAAGACATAAACTAGTTACATTTTCAATAATCGCATAAGTGGAGCACCCCAAAAATCTATTATGCAACCTCCATCACAACTCCTTCCTCCTCTACAATTGAAAGTACCCACATCTAACCCTTGTAGACCTCAACTTCCTGCACAAAAAATTCCTAACCCAAATAATGGAAGGGAAACTCAACTTGGATAGGTTACAACCAGCTATCCCACTTACTCCATCTACCCCATAGATTTCAATGATATTAATTTTTTACTCCAAGTGGTCTCTAGCCAAAACCCAACATTGAGTTCTTATTGAAGATCTAAACAAAGAGGAATGGAATGAAGAATCAAAACAAGAATCAACTCCAAAACCTATGCCTCTTGAACCACAATCTTTACCTTACCATGAAATATTAAGTATAGAGATGCCTACTATTCAACCTAAATTTGATACCTTGGAAGAAACTAGAAATTTATGTGTGAAGATACCTTTGCTTCAAGTTATCAAGGATGTGACTATTTATTTTAAATAAATTAGGGAACTCTATTTGAGGAAACTTGGGAGAAGTTGGAAATGTAACTAGTTTCAATCTTCATAATTAGTATTGTAGTCATTTCAATGTGTATCTTATGTAACAATTTAAAGAAGAAAATAAAAAGTTGTTAATTTAAGGCATGGGCTTCATGTTATTTGTTGATGGTCTTCTAGGTAAAAGCATGTTCTTCATGCTTCTAGGGTTTGTTAGAACATAGGATATATTTTCATGAGTCAAGAGAGTCAATATGATGATTATTAGGCCCTTCCATGAAAGATGTACCTTTTAAAGGAACTTCTTTTGAGTCTAGAAGGTCTTGGAAACCTCCAAAGTAAAAGTCAGCCTTGACATCTACGACTCGAACTAAAGGAGGGAATTTTATCCCTTGGAAAGGAGATAAATATAAGTAGTTTCAACCTCATTTGGCACTCACTCACTCACAAGTTTGATATCTCATGAAGAAGTTAAATATAATTATAGAAGAGGAAATAAAGGGAGAGAGAAAGTCTAGGAGGCAATACGAATCTAAGAGGAAGGAAGAAATTATGTTTTGGGGGGCTCTCTCTCACATGTGAAAAATCTAATGTTTCTGCAGATAAGAGGAAGGTTGAAATTGCAAGTCTGGATTGCAAGAGATCAACTTGCAGTATCAAGTTGATAGAAGAGTGAATACTCTATTTTGACCTCATTGACCTTGGAAGGATCTGCCTTGCTCAAGGAGGTTATCTTGTAAAGCTGAATTAGGGTTTCTGCAACAACTTTAGGGCAAAATTTGTAGGTTAAAGATGCAGGGTCAAAGATGGGGATGATGTTGAATCTAGAAGTTGATTGAAGAAATATTTATCCTTGTTGATATGTTCTATCTGGAAGGATCTCTTGAAAGGCTAAATTGGTACTTGGAGGAGGACTTGATCTAGGGTTTGGGTCTTGATTATCTTATTTGAAGTAGATTCTATAAGAAGAGAAGAGATTTTCCGGGCTTTCCCCTTGGAGGGATTTTTCCTTAGCTTAGAGCCTAATTTTTGTGTGCACTGTATTTATTATTTTTATCTTGATAATTTTTAATGAAGAAGATATAATAAATAAAACACAAGCAGATAAATAAATTTAACAAGAAATTATTAAGGTTAAGGACAATCTGAATTAACAGCTTCCATACAATATTTTCCAATATGGTATCAAAGCTTAGATGAACAAGAGAAGGAATATAAAAAGATCATCTTGTGGACATAAAGAAGGGTTTTATTAGCAAGGTAAATTATTTGCATAATAACATAACAAGACCTATTAATCTAGAAGAAGGGTTACTATATCATGCCTTTATTGAAGAAGACTATACGAAAGAAGGGCATGAAGAGGAATAATACAAGTATATTGTGGATCTATCTTGGAAGGAGATCTATTTAAATTCTAATTGGAAGGCATATTTGGAGGAAGAATCAAATGGATCTTTGTGTCATTCATCGCTCCCTAAATTTGTTACTGAAGGTATCCTAGAGGACATGTTTCTAGGACATCATTGAAGCCTTTTTGAAGATATTGAAAGCCTCGAGATAGTTGGTGATATCATCAGAGAATGGAAGACTCTTGATTAATAAGTGTGTATCATATTGTTACTATATGTTTGAATCTACATTTCATATAGTTTCTTTTTGCAAGGAAATAAATAAGCTCATAGGATCAACAAATTTCCTAGCATGGAAGAAAAGGATTGATTTGGCACTTACAAACTATGAAGTAATGAAATAGGTTCTTGGTGAAATTACTAAACCTAGCAAAGATATGACTGAAGAACTAGAAAATACAATAAAAGAGAATTAAGGGCACAAAGGATCATTTTTGAATCCATTAAGGGTCATCTTGTTCAATTTGTTGTTAATTTGTTGTTAAGGCTATGTATGACAAGTTAGTAAATTTGTACTCCATAAGTACATTAGGTCAAAAGATGTCTTTGAGAAATATACCGTATGAAATGAAGAAATCAAATGATGAGTACATAGCCTCCTTTCTAATGAATATTTCTCAAATAAGAGATCAGTTGCAGGGGCTTGGGGAGACAATTTATGATTATGAAATGATGATATGTGTACTAAATGCATTTCCACCAAAATGGAGCAGTTTTACAACTATCATTTAAACTAAGAGGGACTCAACTCCTTTTTATGGGTTTTAGGCTCAATGAAATTTCGAAGAAACTAGGATCAAGCAAGAATATTACATCAAATCAAATGAATAATATCAAGCCTTATTTCAAGGACCATGAAACTGAAGAAGGGAAAGTGTGGACTTTCCAAAAAGAATCCAGATATGTCTAAGGTTCAATGCTTTGTGTGCAATGAATATGGACACTTTAAGAGGGACTTTCCAAATAAGAAAACAACAAAATAAGGGAAATAAGTGAAGCTCACATAGCTAAAGAAGTGAGAGAACCTAAGAAGAAGCTGAAGAAAGAAGATATAAAAGATATTTACCATTGAAGAAGGCACCCTCTATGACATGTTCTTTGTGAAGTTGGTATTTCATTTAGATGGAATGCATTGTTTTTTATGTAGAAGAGTTCTGATTTTGGATGGCATCATAGATATAAGCATTTGATAGTAGCATATCTAGAGTCTACCTAGTTGAGTTGCTTTGTAGGAATCATATTGTATTTAAAATTGGACCATTTTACATATTATTGTTCATCCAAGATTTCTCTATTATTATGATAGAGTTAGTCCTTTTTCTAATGTGGATCATCATGATCCTGGAAGAACCATAATTTTGGAGGGTTCTTGGAAGAAGAATTATGGCATGGAAATAATACTCTTAAAGGATGAAAGAATGCAATTGGTCATGTTGTAGGCTCATTGTATGCATATAGCTAGATGATTGAATGAAAGCATATGAATGCATATTTGAAGTAACTCTCCTTATGGAAAAGCTTCATATATACAAGAATATTGTAAAAGAAGTTGGTCATAAATTATGCTTAGTATGGTTATATGATGCTTAAAAGAAGAATTTTACTTGAGAATGAATAAAGGATCAAGACTTTATCACTAGAATATATAGAATAGTGATCAACATCTTGTATGGTCTCTTGAAGAAAAAACGTAACCTAGTAATCAAGTTGAAGCCTTGGGTATTTTGATGGATGAAGGAAAATTCATGTGGAAATAGACCACGAGAATGTTGATGCTTTGAAGACAAAGTCATCATGATGAGGTCAATCTAATATTAATATTTTTTGTTGGTTATCTATTTAACATATTGTGTTTCTAACTAGAAGGATATTGGAGGATTATATGATGAATATTCAGGAAGATTTTTCAATTTCAACAACCAAATTTCTCAATTGGGGAGGCTCTTTTAATTGCAAATGAATCGGTGAGATCTCATGAGAACGTTGATTTAAGAGTTGTCTTCATGCAGGAGAGGAGATGATGAGGAATGGGAAAGGCTCTATCATTTGACTATTTTCATTTTCATCATGGAAAACCTCACTACTTTGTGTCAATTGAGGAGATAACTCATCAGATTAAGAAACTAAAGAGCATGGAGTATCTTTGTCACAAATAGATGCATTGTAAATGATAGGACACAAGGCATAGTGAGGTGAAGAGGGAGTTTCAATATGAACATCTTCATTGACAGAACCAAATTCTAGATCTAAATTAAAATCTTCATGAGAAACTGAAAGATTATATGATGTGCTTGGGCTTTCATCACGGCATATGGAAATAGAGTCCTCATCATTGGAATGATAAGTTCCCAAGGTTGGGGGTTGACTGAAGTAATTGATTGTATTGGATTTTCTACCAACATTAGCAGATTGAGAATCATTCAAGAATGGAAACTCATTATTTTGACATGGAGGATTCTAAAACAAAGAGGAAAGATTAGAAGCACCTTCACCTTCCTGCTTCTCTACCCATGTAATGTGACTTCCTTGTTCTTGATCGTAATTTGAGCCAACATCTTGAGAATCAAGAGAATGTGAAAAACTAGCTGATGGAGAAGATTGATCTAGCAGGTCATGGTACAAACAGCCAAAATATGTAGATGATAGAGGATAACAACAATCCAGATTAGCTTTGGGACTAGATTTGTGAATGGTGACAACATCTTGCAGAATGGAGAAGTGAGTCTTCATTGTAGGCTTCATGAGCTATTCTAGAATTTCCTCCACTGAAGCAAAAGAAGAGTGAGAATATGGATTGAAGATTTCATTCTTAAATTTCCCAATTTTACAATCACCACAAGAGGCATCCTCATCGAAACTAGAAAAGGAGGAGGAAAAAGAAAAAAAGGGGTAGTAAGCTCATCCTCCAAAATTTGAGGTACCTAATGATACGTAAGAGTTGGAGAAGAAGGCAAATCAGGAGGTTCAGGCTCACTGTATGAAGAGACATGAACCAAGAACTCAAAATCTTGTTTCAAGAAATCCCAGTTCAAATGTTTTTCAGGAATTTTGTCACAAAGTGAAGGAACTGACTAGAAAAATCCTCAACTGATTCATTAGGTTTCATTCTTAAAATATTTATTCTTCCACAAACATCTTGGTAGTTCTACTTAACGAAGGCTTCATGAAGCATCTTGGCAAGATGATTGAATGAATGGATAGAAGTAATGGGTAATGTATGACACCATTGACTAACATGACCTTTGAATGTGAGGGTGAGTAATCTAGCCATGACATCTTTGGAACATTGATCATACACTCAGTATTTAGCTCAAAAATCAAAATTCTAAGAATGTCTTGAAATCTAAATGACCACGTCCGTCTCAGAAAAAATATCCTAACGCAACTCATTTCACTGAAAACTGAGTTCGTATGAGGAAGTTATTGAGTTTTGTTCACTTTGCTAAGCAGGTGAAATTTGTAACAAAAAAAACCCCCAGTCACTGCATAGTGAATAGTCCATATTGCTAACATGGCCAGTGACTAGGTAGGGTCAATGGACGATCAACATCTAGTCACAGTGTGACAAATGTCCTGTTCTTATTAGGTTTCAGAATAGTAATGTGGTACAATTTTATTGGTTAGTTTTGGACTAATGAGAGAATGCAACGTGGCAAGCCCAAAGGCCACCATGTGGCACCTCTTGAATAGCCTAGACAGAGGGTGTTTCAACAAAATTTATGTGGAGGTGTTGGGGTTCGACCCTACGACATCCCCTTCGCAGTCCAAATCCTTCTACCATCTCCTCTATCATGGTTCTTAACCTATATAGTGCAATGTTTATATATAAATTTTATTGTAGTTTGGGTTGGCGGTTAGGGGAGGGCTAGCCCGTAGGCTAGTACTCCCCATGTGAAGGAAACCACAATGACCACAAAAAACTATGTCAAACGGCTCCACAAGCTACCCACGACGGTTAGTGCTATCTCATGTGAATGAAACCATGGTTACACCAAATAGTTGACTCAACAGCTCCAACACTCTGATAATTACTGTGCCATGTGAACATATGCCTAATAGTTATGGTGAAGGTCAGTTGACCTAGCATCTAGTGCAACAAAAACTCAATGGTTACACCACATGTGACCCCTCATAATCAACCAATGATTACGGTTAGCATAACTATGAAGTTATCACGCTAATCTCCGATTAGTGGGTAATTAAACCCACTTAAAATTTAATTAAACTTAAGTTTAAAATGATGGAATTTTAGTGGACTCCACCATTTTGGAGCTAACCCCAAATTTAGCGGCCTAACTGGAGTTCTTCTAGATTTGGAGGAGAAATTGTAGGGAAAAAATATTTGAGCCATAAGTGGAGAAATTTTCAACCACATTGAGCTTAGAAAAAGGTGTTCCTAGATAATTTCGACATTTTGAACACATTGGTGTAGGTATTAGGAGAAATAGAGCTTTGTAAAGAACATTTTTTTCCATATTGAGCTAATAAAAATGCCCAAGCCATGGAATCTAGACCAAGGAGATGTAACTCAGGAGGGGTTAAATCCTTCAACAAGACACTATGTTAAAGTGTTCAATTGATGGTTTTCTGTACTATTTATTACTATTGTTCAACATTTTTCTTTTAATCTACTTTCTCATGAATGTCACATTAAACTTGATGTAATTTACCTGTTTCAATCACCAAACAACCTGTTAGTGTCAGTATCTTCATCCTTCCATCAATGATCAAAATTCTCTTGTTGGATGCATTCTTAGGTGTGTCATTTGATCAACTGCATTCCACTAGGGTCATGGATCATCTGATGGTAGTGGCATATTATCAATTTTCCCTCATGATCTTTACATGCTAGCCTATTTTCATAAATTCAGGTCATTTAGAGTCATTTTCTGTCTTTACACTTGCAAAAGCCATTTTTAGGGTTTTAGGTCTCATTAGGTCTAGGGTTTGTCCTCATAGTCTTGTAAAAGCTCAATAATGGTCAGCAGGCACACCAGGAGGTCAAATGAGGTCTGAGAATCAAAAATTTCAATGGTAACATGCTCAATGTTTGATTTTTCCTCAAAACCCTATTTTGAGGAAAAACAAAGTTTTTTCTTTTATGTATAAAATTTCATGTAATTTTATTTTCCTATATGTAATAAGTCCAAAAATGCAGCCTTGGTTACCTTGCCAAACTCCTGCACTCCAACTCCTACGAAAGAGACAATAAATTCAAAGAATTAGTCCATCAAAGGCCAGAAAGAGAGCCAAACTACAAAACAAAGTTTTTAAAGAACAAGTGAAAAGCAAACATTAGAAAAGTGGGTTCTTTTAAATGAAAAATTAAAGTCAATGGGTATATCAAGTGTTTTTGTATTGAAGACTTCATTTTTCATGTTAAAGAGAGAGTGAACAAGAAAAATCATGATTTAAGGCATAAAAGAAGAAAATCACAGCAAAATTGTGCAAAGCTTCTTGGCGCGGTGCACCTGGGTAGAGGCATGGCACCCCTAGTCAGCGCGGTGCATAGAGTGCAGAATTTGCAAAGAGAAGTGAACGGGCATGGCGCACCTGTTGGGCATGGTGCACCTGTGTCTTAGCGTGGCACACCTACCCTCCAAGCTTAAATTTCACCAAATCGACCTTCCCAAGCTCCAAATCTTTTCTAGCTTCATTCCTCAATTAAGTGAAACATTCCACTTTTCCATTCTAAGAGATTTACTCCTCATTGATGGTGTTTTAATAGGGGAAAAATTAAATCCTAGTTTGATGCATAGTTACATTACAAAAACTATCTAGGGTTTGCAATTTTGTCATTGTTGCTGTTTTGCTCCCTTGCATCATTGTTTCATTCCCCTTCACTACATTTCCCTAATTTCATTTTCCCTTCCCTCTCTCATTCACACTCATCCTATCTCCCTATCCCCAAAACCCTAGAACCCTAACTATAGATTTTCACTACTTCCGAACCCTAATTTGCATCCCCAAACCCTATCACTCCCTAAAACCCTACATCTAACATCAAATCCCTCATTCATCAGTCCCTCTCATCAATCCCATTCATCAAACCACAAACACCCATTCTTGATATAAAATCTCTTCATACTCATCATTGAACATCAAACAGTGGAAAATATGGAAACATATTCAACTTATGAAAGGGATGAGGAAACTGTGAGTGATTCCTCCCAAGAGATCCATGCACCAAGAAAACCACATAAGGGAGGAAAACACATCTGGGAGGAGCCCACTACATTGACAAAGCTATTGGCTTGTCCTCTTGCAGTAGCATGTTTCAAACATCAGTATTGCTACCAGTTTTGTGAGATAGTGGAAAGAGTGAAATACCACCATGAGCTTGCTAGAATTTTTGTTCTCCATCTTCACAATGGCCAGGTCAATTTAGCAGGTGTTACCTTCACTTTGACACCTGAAACTATAGCTAAAGCAACAGGTATTCTGAATGTGGGTGAACAATGGATCAAATGACAGCTTGTGAACAAAGAACATTATGAGCCTTATATCAAGGCTAGCTATCAGAAGAAAATCAGTAGGGTCTTCCCTTTCAGATACCTACAGGACACTTATGCTCCACTCATGAAGCTGATTATCAAATACTTCAGCTGCGAAGGGAGATTTTCTCACTTGTACACCTATCATGTTAGACTATTGATGCATTTCACTAGAATGAGGATGATGAACCTCCCCTATTTCATATGGAGAAATATTAAGAAAATGACCACATTGGTGCAAAGAAAACCTCCTCATCAACAATACAACAACATTTATCACTTTGCATTGATCAAGATTGTGGTTTTGCATCAGCTGAGCTTGCTGAATGTTTCATGGGATGATTTCATTTCACATGAGGTTTTCAAAAACCCTTAAGTGACCTCATCAGTACTTCAAGAGGTAGGAGGGCCTTCAAATCAGCAAGAGGCTCATGAGACTCAAAACACCAGTGTGCCAATAATAATAACTTATCAAAAGGGCACAAGGAGATTATTTGGAACTGCTAAATGAGCACTATTTCCACCTGGGGTGGAAGGGGTCTCGTTTCCTACATTAGACCATGGGAAAATGCTATCTTCACCTGGCGTGAAAGGGGATTTTCCTTCTTCTTCAGCAAAGCAGGTACAGGACAAAGGCAAACAAACATTGCATGATGAAGGGCCTTCTGAAGGTCAAGAGAGAGATTTCATTCTGATTCAGGATGAAGACTCTGATTTGGGCTCCCAAAGATCAAAACTCAAGGAAATCATCAAAGAACAAGAAGTTGCCATTCATGGCTTATCTCTTAACCTTGAAAGAGCTAAGTGGATCATAAATTACCTTGAGCAATGGAACAAATAGTTGGAGGACAAGCAAACAATCATGGAGCTGCAAAACATAAGGGAAAACTGGCAAGCAGCAAAGAGGAGGAAAAATTGACACTACTTGAGCAAGAGGTTGAGGCTGACCGGGAATCTTGGCTAGAGAGGGAAACTATGCACTTGGAGAAGCTACTTGAGAAAGCAAATAAGGAGAAAAAGATGTTGAGGCACATGAATTTTCGTTATTTGGCAAGAAACGATATTTGCAAAGCGAGAATAAGGAGCCCAAAAGCCAAGTTGAGGAAAACTTTGAGGAGCAAGAAAGAGCAATATAAGCTCAAGATCTTGGCTAAAGATTCCTTGGCACGAAATAGTACTTAATGTAGGTCACTCATTCCAAATTTCAAGAAATTTGGCACACTTTTTGACAATTTTGAAATTTTGACGGAAAAAAGAGGTTTTCTGCCTAGTGCGTAGTGCCACCTGGCGCTCGCTTTTTCTAGGGACATCATCTAGAGGAAAAATCTAAATATTGGGATTCCTTGTGAAAAATTATGAATAAAAAAAAATTACTAGAAAGTTTTGTCAAGTTTTGGGCCTCCAAAAGGGTCAAAAACACCTAAAAAATGCCCTCTCTCCCCCTTTTTGGCCACACAGGAAGCAGTGTTGGGAGAACTGATTTTTGGAGTGGTAAATGGAAACCAAACTCAGAAATTCTACTTGTTATGGAAAGTATATAGATAGAAATTTCCAACAAGCCCACTTGGAGAAAATTTTGTGCACACGAAGCCTTCCAAAATTAGTTTGGAAAAAGTGCTATGAACAAGAAAAGTGGCGCTACACACAGGATGGAAAAGTGCCATTTTTGCCAAAAGCTCTGTTTTTCGCCTAGTTTTTTCTTAGTTTGACATTTTCTCTCTCATGTTCAAAATCATGATGTAAATTGATGTAACTTGATGAAATTTGATGTAAGAATGATAAAAATTCACTCATGGAGGTAGATACATCATGTATAGTTGGTTTTGAACTGAATGAATCAGTTTCGTAGGTTTTAGAGGCAAGCTGTTCCATTGCCTATTTTTCAATTCTTAATTTAGATCTTGTTGAAATAGCTCCTAAACTCATGAATTCGACCCCTAAAGGCTAGCATTGGTTGTTTTTTGCCTATATCTAGTACCTTTTTAGTCATTTGTAAAGGTTGGACTCTTGTGAAAGCTTTGAGCATCATTGTACATTAATCTCTACAGTTTGGCAAGGAAATAGACCAGGGTTTGTAGCATTTTGTGGGATTCTTGTGGCAAGGTGATTTAGTATTTTTTATCTTTCTGTAATTCAAGTTATCTATCTTTATGTGTGCCATTATATCTCTTTTTTCAACTTAACTAAATGAATCAAGTATAAAGGTAGAATTCATTGATGTTGCAGTGCTCTACCTTAGGGTTTGTTTAGTTTTATATGTTTTCTATTGTTTGAAGAGGATTCCTAATACTTTCATGCCATCTTTAGCTCCTCACCACTCTAAAGAATTTCCATTTCACTTATTTCAAAGTACTAAAGTATTTTCCTACCTTTCCCCACAGAAACCTCTGCAAGACTGAGTCCATTCCCGAGACCCAAAACTTCCTTTCACTTTTAATCCAGCAAACCAACATAAAACTCAATCAAACTCCTCTAAGCATATACCTAGCCTAAAATTAGTCTTTACATCAGTCATCTCAAGCCTCATTTACTATATTTTCCTAATATTGATAAGGAGAGACCCCTCTCCCGACCTGATAGGGCTAGCTACCAGGCTAAGCGTGGTTTTATGTTACCCTAGACTTGCATTTCTCAACCTGAGGTAGATTTAGGCCCTAACACAACCTAAGGAAACTTATGCATAGGAAGAAATGAAAAAGCATGTGTTTATAAATCTATAATTGAAATTAGCACAACAAAACTAACATTCAATAAAATATGAAGTTGGTATCAGAGGAAAAATCCATTTTCTTGATTGCCTGAGTTTTGTGCAAATAAGGTTCTAATGGTTACAAAATTGTGATGCTTGCAAGGTTAAAATCTGCAGAGAGGATAAGGGAAACTGTTGGTTGCAACTCTCGAGGTTATGCCGAGAAGAAGGAGAGCCACAAGGCCACAATCTCCACCACCCAAAGTTCCAATTCCAATTGTACTTGAAACTCCTCAAGTTTTGCCTTCAAGTGAGATTGAAGAGGTAAAAGCAGTACCAATTTCTGAGCCAGAATCAACAACCATTATGTATGGAGAAAGAGATCCTAAGGGTCCTTCTTTAGAAGAGGAAGAATTCAAGAAATATTTATACACTAACTAAGATGGTTAAAGTCCTCTATGAAGAGAGGAACACTATAATGGTTGGTGAGATTTCTAAACCTCTACATGGAGAAGGAAGTTCAGGAGACAAAAAGGATGATAAGAAAGATTCCAAGGGTAATGGATGGAATCCACCTCCATATCAACCATCTTCATCATCTTCCTCATCATCTTCATCATCCTCAACATCTCAAACATCTTCCACTTCCACCACCAAATGTGTCCATGCTCATTCCCAAACCCCAAAAGGAAAAACTTCATTACTCAAATTGGACATTAAGTTTGAAACTCCCATGTGTAGTGGAGAGGTGAATGTAAAAAAGGTACACAATTGGATTCCATAATTGGAGTTATACTACAAAATTCAGAACCTTCAAGAAGATAACAAAAGATTCGGTTGGCTTCATTAAGGCTAGAAGGAGTAGCATTAGCCTGGTGGGAAGCAAAGACTAAAGAGGAAATGAGAATTCATGGTAAGATATCCATTTCTTGGGTTGAATTTGTTGATGCAATTAAAATAAAGTTTTACCCTTTAGCCTATATGCAAAAATCCATTATGAGTTGGTAGAATTTTAGGCAACTTAAAGGCCAAACAGTCCAAGACTATACCCAGGAGTTTAGAAAGAGGGATTTTTTGTGAAGAGTAAATTTGAATTCCCAAGATACATAGTTGAAATATATTGGGGGTTTACATTCTTATTTGAAACATAATATCCTTATGTTCAATCCAATCAATTTGGATGAGGTTTGTGTGCAAGCCACACACCTTGAAGAAAGGGGAAAGAACATTCAGGAAGAGGGTGGTAAGAAGAAGCCATTTAGGGGTAAGGTGAAAGAGAAGGGGGAAAAATGGAAGGGAAAGAAGAATGAAAGTGTGAAAAAATAAGGGGAGAAAACCATATGCCAACATTGTTCCAAAGCTAGGCATGATGAAGCCCATTGTTGGAAATTAGATCCTGAACTAAGACCCAAGAAACAAAACAATAAGGGAAAACACAAGATGACTGTTGCCACACAAAATGACCTTGGTTCAAATTCTAGTGATGAGACCAAGATTTCAGCCATTGTCACAAAAGGAAAAGACGCTGTTGCAATCACTAGTTCCTCAAATAGTCAAAACAACACTCCAAATGAAGAATCAAGAATAGATTTGTTTCATGTAAGGGTGATTTCAAATCATACAAAGGTTGATGCATTATTCGATAGTGGGTCACAATCAAACTTAATTTCAGAAGGCTTGGTTAAAAAACTGAACCTTGAAACTATACCTCATCATAAGCCATATCCATTGGGTTGGATAGTTAACAATGCAAACTTACAGGTTACAAGGAAGTGTTTGTTCAAGTTTGCCATTATTGAAAAGTTCATTGATGAAGTTGAGTTACGTGTAGTTCCACTTGACATCTCAGGAATCATTTTGGGTAGTCCATACTTTTATGATAGGAAAGTATTATTTTTTCGCTATGAAAACAAATACTTATTTCTCAAGAATAGGGTGGAGTACATTGTGAGAGCCCATTGCAAAAAGATGAACATTTCTTTGGTTAATGCAGGGCAAATGAAGAGACTAGTAAATCAGAGTAAAAATTTTGTGCTTCTCATGATCAAGAAAAATAATGATATTGATTAATAATCTTTTGAAGGTTTTGATGACAAATTGAAATCTGATTTGTTTGATGTGGTAAGAAAGCATGACGAGATGTTTCAAGAACCAAAGGGGTTTCCTCCCAAGAGGGGAATTCAGCATGAGATTTAGTTAATAGGATGTTCCACTTCCAAACATTGGCATGTATCACATGTTGATTATGGAGAGCATGGAAATAAAAAATGAAATTCAATAATTTCTTAACAAATTTATTATACGCCCATCCACTTTGCCATGTGGTTCACCCATTGTTTTGGTGCCAAAGAAGGATGGGACTTGGTGCATGTGTGTGGATTTCCGTGCACTGAACAAAATCACGACAAGGAATCATTATCCACTCCCAAGAATTAATTATTTTCCTGATAACTGGAGGCATGCAAATTATTTCACTATGTTAGATCTACAAAGTGGTTATCATCAAGTTGGTATAGTTGAAGAGGACATTTGGAAAACCACATTTAAAACTAAACAAGGATTGTTTGAGTGACTTGTTATGCCTTTCAGTCTTACAAATGCTCTGGCTACTTTCATGAGAGTAATGAATATGTATTGAGACCATTTATAGATGACTTTTTCATTGTGTACTTAGATGATATACTCATATTCAACAAATCCTGAGATGAATATGTCATGCATGTAAACAAAGTACTTGTTGTCTTGAGAAAAGAACAATTGTTTTTAAATATGTCAAATTGTGAATTTGGCAAGACTTCTTTAGTGTATTTGGGACACATTGTTGGAGGAGGTTAGATGAATATCGACCCCTCTAAGGCTGAGTTCATTCTGAACTGGCCCAAGCCCAATATAGTTATAGAGGTAAGAATATTTTTAGGGGCAACACAATATTGGAGAAAGTTTATCGCTAATTTTTTGTTAGGCCCCTATACTACTAGTGTAACCCCTTATTGTTATTAGTACAACCCCCTTATTATATTGATGTACCCTGTAGTGCCATATTGTTACTATTGTGGCCCCATAGAAGCCCACTACTTGTTATTATTGTGGCCCTTACATTATTATTGTT
>APFE030755153.1:68823-108258 GCA_000404065.3 Pinus taeda
TGTTCATTTATGTAATGTAAAGGAGGTTGCCCCCTCGAAGAGGCTAAATTCTAAGGCGCTGATCTATCTTTTCTATCTTTTCTTGAGCTGGTTTCATAACATTTTTCTTCTGTTGCAGCTCCATTACATGCATTGACAAGTGTCAATAAAGTCTTCCACTGGGGAGATGTACATCAAAAATAATTTGATTCTTTGAAGCAAAAGATCAGTTTAGCACCAATATTGGCTCTTCCTGATCTTAGAAAGCCATTTGAGATTCAAACGGATGACAGTGATTATGCCATGGGAGCAGTTCTTATGCAGCATGGTAAGCCCATTTCTTTTCATTCTGAATTTTTCAATGGAGCTGTAACTAACTATCCCACTTATGACAAAGAACTTTATGCATTGGTACAAAGTGTTAAGAAATGGAAACACTACTTGATGGGAAAGGAGACCATTAACCATACCGACCATCAACCATTGCAGTATTTACAGTCACAGTCAAAGTTGCAGTAGTCATGACATTTCAGATGGATGGGTTTTCCACAATAATTTCATTTGGTTATTAGGTACAAAAAGGGAATCTACAATGAGGTAGCTGATATGCTTTCAAGGCCTATTGTAAATTCATCTGTTATACTTAAGAAAAAAATTGTTTTACATGAAAGTTACATTGAACAATATGCATATGATAGTGAATTTCAAGATGTGTATGGAAGTTTGAGTCAAGGAAACCAAATTGAGTAGTTGGATTATCATGTACATAACAATTTGTTGTATTATTTGGTCATGTTTTTTATTCCACAAGGAGAAAGAAACAATATCATAAGGGAGGCACACACTTCAGTGATTGTTGGACACCTTGGTGTAGGCAAGACAATAGCGATTCTCCAAATGTATTTTTATTGGCCATGCATGTTTGATAATGTTTTTCATTTCATAAGAGGATGTTCTTTGTGTGCAACAAGTAAGCCTAGAAATAGGAAACTTGTATTGTACACTCCACTTTTTCTACCTTCACGTCCATGAGAGAGTATCTCAATGGATTTTGTAGGTCTTCCATTGTCAAGGAAAAGTCATGATTACTTGTATGTAATTGTAGACAGGTTCAACAAAATGTTTATATTAACACTGTGTAAAAATAAAATTACAGTTGAACAAACAACTCGTATTTTTTCCAAAACATTTGGGTTCATTTTGGTCTTCCTACTTCTGTTTAAGTGATCAAGATTCTCAATTTGTTGCAAATATTTGGTTAAATTTGTGGGACATGATGGACAAAAAGTTGAAGAAGAGTGCAACCTTTCATCCGCAAATAGATGGAAAAACCACAGTGGTCAACATAACAATCATTCATCTTCTTAGAGGATATTGTAGCAAACATCCCAAGTTGTGGGATTAATAGTTACATTACATTCAACATGCATACAATAGGTCAAAGCATTCTTCCACAAACATATTGCCATTTGAGGCATGTTTTGGGTACTTCGAAAGATTTCCATTAGACTTCATCTTTGAGAAAGATGTCACCATCGATGGTCATAGTGACATCGATAAGGCAAGGAAGTTAATAGATAAAATTCAGTTGATACATCACACAGTGCAGGAAAACTTGAGAAAAGTCAAAGCAAATATAAGGCAAGGCATGATAAACACTAGATTGATAAAAAATTTCAAGTTGGAGATGAAGGATGGTTATATATTAGCAAAGAGAGACTTCAAAGGGAAGGTAAAAATCATAAGCCAATTCATCATGGTCCTTTTAAAATTCTAGAAAAGATTGGTAACAATGCATTTAAGCTTGATTTTCCTCCTTCTATGCAAGTATACTCTATTGTTAATGTTGAGAATTTGAGATTGTTTGAGCCTCCTTTGATTGATGATCAAGGAGAGCATGTTCAACTGCCATTAATAGATGGTTTCTCGCCACAATATATTGATGAACTTCAACAAGATCTCATATTTAACAGAAGAACTAGGACTTCAAAAAGAGGGCATGTCAAATCTTAGAGTGGGATTCAAGGGCCAAAAGTGTTCTAAAGCCAAATGTTTGCAGATCGAGAAGGTGAGGGAGATGTACCCTCACCTACTCAACAATTGATAGTATATTTTGCGTCCCAATAGGCTTGTAGTGGGGAGGAATGATTAGGTGCTCAACATTTAGCTCAAAAATCAAAGTTATCAAAATGGATCAAAACCTGAACGACCACGTGTGTCTCAAAAAAACGATCACAATGAAAATCATTTCACTAAAAAACAAGTTTGTATGAGGAAGTTATTGAGTTATGTTTGGTTTGTTAAATAAGTGAAATTTGCACAAAAAATGCACAGTTATTTCACAGCCAATAGTCCATACTGCTAACGTGGCCAGTGACTAGGTAAGGTCGACAGATGGTCAACATCTAATCAAAGTGCGACAAGTGTCATGTTCTTATTGTGTTTCAAATTGGTGACATTGTGCAGTTTGATTGGTTAGTTTTGGACCAATGAGAGAATTCCATGTGGCAAGACCAGAGGCCTCCACGTGGCACCTCCCAATGGCCTAGACAAAGGAAACTATGATAAAATTTATGTGGAGGCATTGAGGTTCAATCCCACAACCTCTCCTTCACAGTCCAAAGCCTTCTACCATCTCTGCTATCATGGTTCTTAACCTATATAGTGCAATTTTTATATTTAAAATTTATTGCGGTTTGGGTTGGAGATTAGGGGAGGGCTAGCCCATAGGCCAGCCCTCCCCATGCAAACACAACCATGGTGACCACAAAGCTATGTCAAATGGCTCCACAAAATACTTGCAAAGGTTAGTGCTATCTCATGTGAACACAACCATGGTTACACCAAACAGTGGACCCGGAGGCTCCAACGCTCTGACAGTTACCACACCAGTGAACATATGCCTAATGGTTATAGTAGAGGCCAATTGACCTAGTGGCCAGTGCAATGAAAATGCAATGGTTACACCACATGTGACCCCAAATAATCCACCAACGATTATGGTTAGCCTAACTACAGAGTTATTGCGCCAATCACAGATTAGAGGGTAATTAAACCTGCTTAAAATTTAATTAAACTTAAGTTTAAAACGATGGAATTTTAGCAGACTCCACCATTTTGGCACCAACCCCAAATTTAACAACCCTAACCAGAGTTCTTCTAGATTTGGAGGAGAAATTGTAGGGAAAAACTATTTTAGCCATAATTGGAGCAATTTTCAACCAAATTGAGCTTAAGAAAAGGTGTTCCCAGCTAATTTCAACATTCTAAACACATTGGTGTAGGTATCAAGAGAAATAGATCTTTGTAAACAACTTTTTTTCCATATTCAACTTAGAGGCCTAAGCTATGGAAGCTAGACCAAGGAGATGTATCCAAAGAAGGGTGAAATCCTTCATCAAAACACTGTGTTAAAGTGTTCAATTGATGGTTTGCTATACTTTTTGTTGCTGATATTCAACATTATTATTTTAAGATATTTTTCTCATAAATGTCACATTAAACTTGATGTAATTTACCTATTTCAATGATCAAACAACCTAAGGAAACTTATGCACATGAAGTAATGAACAAGCATGTGTTTATAACTTTGTAATTGAAATTAGCATAGAAAAAATAACCTTCAATAATAGATCAAAGATATTTTGTGAGAAAAACAAAGACATACAACTTAAAACAAATGTTCATGAAAATTTGATTCAACCTCACAATTGAACTTAAATTTAGATAGGTAATGAATAACTTCCGTAGGGATGTTACAATTAATATCTTTAGAAAAACATCTTGGGATTATGATTTGGAGCAGAGCCATTTAAAATAAGAGATTCAAACCATAATCAATGGGCTAGCACCCTTTTATTGACAGTGATGGGAATCCATCAACCAAGGTGATCTCCCTGATATGAAGTCCCAATCAGAGCTCACACTGTTTGGTGTAGGAATCCCATCTGGTATAAAGGTCCGGTTGCCAAATCCTTAAAGATTTTCCTTGGATCTAGTTGTCAGCATAGGAAAGTGATGCAATGGTATCTTTTGGTGTTAAAATATGAATAATGCAATTCACCCAATTCCATGTTAATTGTCAACCCAAGGATCTATGAGTTATTTCAAGTCTATCATGCAAAGTATATGTAGGCCACAATTTCCATACCCAACATTGAACATTCAATTATAAACTTAACAATGTGTAAAAACAAGAAATAATTGTACAACAATAACAGTAACAACAAGTAATGACTGTGTTGTAGCCGCTTCACCTTTCCCATGGCTATCATCCATCCTTAGAGTCTACTCGGAGGTTTGGAAACCCCAAAAAAGTCTAGAAAAGCCTCATGTCTCTTCCATAAGCCAAAACAAGGCCATTCAAGTCACATAGGTCGCATAAGTCTCAAAGGTCACAAAGGTCACAAAGGTCACATAGGTTGCACAGGTCGCATAGGTCTCATAGGTTGCAAAGGTCACAGAGGTCGCACAGGTCACGAAGGTCGCAAAGGTCGCATAGGTCACAAAGGTCACAAAGATCACATAGGTCGCATAGTTTGCACAGGTCACACAGGTCGCAAAGGTCACACAAGTCGTACAGGTCGCATAGGTTGCATAGGTTGCAAAGGTCGCAAAGGTTGCATAGGTCACACAGGTCACATAGGTTGCACAAGTCACAAAGTTCACGCAGGTCCCAAAGGACGCAAAGGTCATAGAGGTCATAAAGATCACACAAGTCACACAAGTTGCAGAGGTCGCAAAGGTCGAACAAGTTGTAAATATCACATAGGTCGCATAGGTTGCAAATGTTGCAAAGGTCATACAATTAACATAGGTCATATAGGTCTCAAAGGTCACAAAGGTCACATAGGTAGCAAAGGTATCATAGGTCTCACAGGTTGCAAGGTCGCAAAGGTCACACAGGTTGCAAAGATCACGCAGGTTGCACAGGTCACAAAGGTTGCAAAGGTCACACAAGTCACACAGGTCGCATAGGTCATGTAGGTCGCACAGGTCATAAAGTTCGCTTAGGTCATACAAGTCACACAAGTCACACAGGTCACATAGGTCACAAAGGTCACATAGCTTGCACAAGTCACAAAGGTCACATAGGTTGCACGGATAACATAGATCATAAAGGTTGCATAGATATCACATGTTGCAAAGGTTTCATAGGTTGCATAGGTCACATGGGTCATAAAGGTCGCACACTAACCTATATCAGGCTGTGCGACCCATACGACCCCAAATGCGTGACCTAAAAATATAAATATAGGCTTCAACCGGTGATTTACTTAGCACCTTTGCAAATGTTTAAAAACAATACAATGCAACAATGCCCAACATGTACGATGATGATGAAAAGGAGCGTGAAAGGTGATATAACAATGATAATCTAACCACTCAAGGAAAGAAACGAATGATGCCAAGACATGGAATGTATCAACATATAGATTTGTGACCATGAAATTGTAAGAGCTGTCAAGGCTAAGAATTTCGACTCGTTATTAATTGTGATATTTATATCTTATATTTCATCAAAGTACATTCTCTCTTGATGATTAATTTATGATTTTATACATGTGTAGGATTAAAGTGGCGAAGGAAAGTCCCTGTCATTTATGTAGACACGAGCCCAATTTGTTGCTAAAATGACCCAATTGATCAATGTTGCGGAAATGCATGATCTTGGTCAACAACAGATATTGAAGTCAAGCTAGCTCCAAGGCAGAAGGAAGGTAGAAATATATTTCCATCTTCTGCAGTAGCATAGAACATGTTTGTGAATATGAAAGGTCATGTGGAATACCAAAAGTCACCAGGTAGATGGTCATGAGGAAGTTCAAGAGTCAAGGGTAGGCCAAGAGTCACTCTCACCCTATAAATATACCCTCATGCCTCATTTGTAAGGACCTTTTGCTAAGGACTCTTAAGGAGATATATACATTTCTTAAGAGAATTTATGTCCTTCTAATTGATACAAGGAGTGATTGTACGTTTCCACTATTGGATTCTTCAAATCTTTTATGTTCTAATGCCATGAGTATTTTCTTCACTTGATGGATTGAATGTTCCTGAAAGCTCTTTGATGTGCGGTTTCCTCATATTATGATGTCTCATACTCCAAACTTTGTGTTGCTTCATATGAACGGTATTTGATTCGATAACTCTATGCTCATGTCGATGAACTATTTCTTTGGTATTGGTATACTCTATTTGACTGCACCTTTGTTTATGCTCATAAATGTTTAATTGTTGTGAAATCATTTACAATTACTAAGCATTTTATATCGGCAAACATGAGTCTTATTTGAAGCCTGCTAACTGTAAATTTACATAAGATTTATGTTGTTTATAGTCTGGCTATTCATGGTTTATGTGGCATAAAATATTCATCAATTATTTCCTTGTATTTATTGAGGTACATGATTTCAGTTGAGTTCATATTTCGCCTCCTTCCAAAGCAAGCTCAACAAAGCTGAATGGTAGCCGGGCCTACATACCAGAAGGGATCCCTATCACAAATGACGTAGGCTCTAGTTGGGAACCTACACTGGGGAGGTCCCCTTTTCTCTTGGCGGAGAATTCCAGTCCATCAATAGATTCAGTGCTAGAAGGAGGGACAGTTGACAAGCTGAGCCCTTGGAGCCTACAATTTAGTCTCATATTTGTTAATGGCTTCATCCAGAATCTTTCTCCTATGGTGTTTGTCAGGTTTATCTATTTTTTGATTTTCCATCCCCCAGGAGAAGCTCCATCACTTGTCTCAGTTAAAGATTGATGGTGAGGATGGGACACCTTTAATCGAACACATTTATGATTTCCTCAAGTTTTGTGAATCTTTTGAGATCGACGATGAAGAGTTCACTTGTGTGTTTTTCTCCCTCACCCTTGAAGGTCGTGCTAAGAAATGGTGCCACACACTGCCAATGGCATTCATTCGTTTGTTCGAGCAACTCATTGGTAAGCTCAAATAAGAATTTGACAGGTATGATTTTCAAGATGTGTTAAAGAGGATAAATGAGCTTAGGATGTAACCTGAAGAATCTTTAGAGGATTTTTCTTTTAGATATGTGCATATTTTCTTTGAATTACCTGAAATTGATGTTAACTGGGTGTATTTTAATATAAATTTTCAATGATTGGTTCTCATTTCTTTACAACATTTTCAATTAGAAACAAGTCCTGTTTCACATGAGTATCATCATAATTTGTAGATGACAA
Organism: Pinus taeda; assembly: GCA_000404065.3. Taxonomy (NCBI): domain Eukaryota; kingdom Viridiplantae; phylum Streptophyta; class Pinopsida; order Pinales; family Pinaceae; genus Pinus; species Pinus taeda. The sequence goes on from APFE030755153.1 coordinate 76,009, forward strand.
AGTGTCCAGATTCTACCCGTAATTTTGTTTTGCCTATCCCTTTGAATCTAGAACAACCTCACACTCCTCAAGGAAGATATTACTGTTAATGGGATTTCTCATCCTCCTCTTGACTTGTTACATAATAATATTGTGGCTGTAAATAGTTCAAATGATGAACAGTGCTCACTAGGAAATTAACTTGATGGTCTCACCTCTAAATCCCTCGTACATCTTTTGGATCTTGAATCTAAAAATTACATAACATCTCTTCCTACCGATGGAACCTCAATTGAGTCCATTCAACATATGTCTCACTATATCCCCGGATCTCATTCACTTGTGCATGATGAATTTGGTCTTGTATTAGGTAAGGTTGGCTATCTTATCAAATCCACAAACCACATCAAGCTTGCAAATCTGTCTTTCTCTTTGGTGAACATAAATGGGTTGAATGTGGGTCTAGGTCAGATCAGTGCCCCTTCATCTGACCCTACCCATCCATTATACCCTAATTTAGTCCATGTGTCTACTACATCGTTGGTTCCTTCAGATCATTCACATCTTTATCTTGCTCACATTGATTGCAATCATGTACATGGGGGTGATGTTTCACAGTCAAGGGATGCAGAGTCTGAATCCCTTATGCCTGATCTTTGTCACTCGTAGTCTTTAACAGTTGAAGGAGGAGGCCATGCATATTGCCCAGCTCAAGTTGTTTCTCTCATTAATCCCTTTTTGATCCTAATCCAAGAAAAGCCTTATTTTTTCAGATACCCAACTTGTTCAAAATGGTGATTTTGCCAATTCTCAATTTACTGGGAATATTTTCACTCATGCCTCTCGTGATTATCCTACTTATCTGTCTATTGATCCTACGAAGCCCCCAAAATTTGATGACCCACCTCTCGAACGTTTAGGGACTCATCAGGAAGTTGAGGCACTTCAGCTTCTGCTGATGGTTATGTGAGGTTCTCATGTTCCTCATGAGACCCCTGAACCAAGTTGAATTAGGGTTCCTGAAATTAGGGTTTCTACACATCACGCTCCTCTCAACAACATATCACCGCATGAGAGCTCATCTTGGAAATCCTCTGATTCAAGTAATTTCTCTTTGAGAAAATATTGCCATCACCTTTCAACCGATGGGCATCAACCTCTATACCCTAATTTCTTTTGCTGAAGGGAGTGCTTTGGCCATTGTCTCAAATATTTTTTATTATTGTTGATCCAGTACAGTATGTCAACATACACAATCAAATGATACCTTACAATCTCCTATATTGGAAGGTGCCAATCACCTGATCTCCCCTCTGCATGACACTTTTTCAGTTGATTCAGTTCATTCTCAAGAATCTAAAGAGTCCCATTGTCCAGCTTCCAATCTATTAATATTCAGACATATGATTGCATTCACAATATTTTCACTAAGAATTGTCCCATCATAGCCAACGAGAACCACATGCATCCACCTACAAATATTTCAATGTTTGATGGTGTGTTGATTGAAGGTTCACAAATTTGCCAGGATGATGAGGCACTTTAACTTCTGCTGATGGCTATGTCAGACCTTCACACCTTAGACGAAGCCTATGAACACTTTAAAACTAGGGTTTCTAAAATTAGGGTTTCTGCATTTAAATCCTCAGGGATCTCAGTTACACCTAGAAGAAAGCCCTCTTTTCAGGGTTATCAAGTTGACCATCCTCTACATCATGATAGGGTTGTTGATCTAACCAATATGATATATTCCTTTGCTAGCCAGAAACATCTTGCCTTACATGCTTTGGATTTAGGGTTAAGCATGAACAAGAGTATGTCATGTCTGGAATGCTATGAATTTCACTCCTGTAATTTGGATTACCAGGATTGGGTTGCGATTTGACTTGAAAGGCCTTTTCTGGCACATTTCCCTGTAAGTAAATGAGGGTTTCTTTATGTTGTGCATACTTTACAGGTAAGCATTTCATTTTTTGTACAACTCTTTCCACAAATTCTAATTGTTGTCATCTTGGGTTTTGCAGGTTGGGAACTGATATGGTGGCTACATTGGAAGTTTGATTTCACATAACCCGACCTATGTTTTGGTTAAATTAGGATGTAGGGTTTACACTAGTTAGGTTTTAATTTTTCTTATCAGTTGGCTTAGAATTTTCCTTATGATCCAAATTTGTCATGCGTCATTTTCTTTACTGTAGGAAGTTAGTTCCCTGCTTGTTTATTTCTACACTCATGTCCTTGCATTTGTTTATTGTTGCATGGCATTCATGAAATCTCTGCATATGCATTACATTGGTCCTTTAATTGCAATTAGTTGATCTCTTCAGCACATAGAATTACATTGCGTCACTAGCCCTATATATTGCATTATACCATACACTTTCCTTCTCGCTTAGCACACCCTCACCTTTGACCTAGCTTGGAAATTCCCCCTCTGTTGCATGTTGCTACATGAGCCTTCATGAACCTAAAATTTTCAAACCTATGGTGCTGTGAATATATTTCTAACACCTTTTTTCTCTTGCTCTAGCCTCAAAGTGCATTGCTTCGACCTCTTCACACTTGTTTGAAAGCCCTAGGAGAGTTTCCTGGTCACCTTAACCTTACCTGTGAAATCATATCCCTAATGATGGTGTGAAGATGTGATGGTTACGCCAATGGGTAGCTTCTCTTAGAACCAACCATCAAAGTTGCCTCATGGATATCTTTCCTACAAGTCTAATTTATTTACAAGGAAGATAAGAACAGATTGCTCGTGGGAAACCCTAATCAGTTTGAATGACCTATACCCTTAACCTGAACCTTGTGCCCACCATGGTTGTGATTATTTCAATGACTAGTTTTATTTGTTCACTTGTTAACTGGAGATGATATGTGGAAGCTTGACATGAAGGAAAACCTAAATCATGATATCTTTCAGTTTTTGTCAAACAAGAAAATACCTCTCTTGCTTGTAAAATAAGTTGGGACCCCTCATCTACCCTAGTGAAATGAATGCATAGTAATAAGTGAAAATTCACGCATAAAAGAAAATGATGTTAAAAAATAGGGGAGAGGATCGAGAAAGGCTTCCTGCATAGAGAGGTAATGGAATGACTCCATTGGGGTACTGTCCAGGCTCGCTGGTAGTGGAGCAACATTTGTGATTTCTTGGAGTGACTCCATTTGGGTACTGTCCAGGCTTGCTGGCAGTGGAGCAACACCAAAACGTATTTTAAAATTATAAATATAATAAACCCTCTACCCCATTCATGGCATCATCATTGACTATTGGCATGTGTGAACTCCTAATTGGATGCTTACCGACTCACAAGACTGTTGAGCAATAAAGATGTGTTTTTTTAACTCCTAATTATCTTCACATTAATTGCCAACTGAGGGATGATTTTTTTATTTCAACAGTGTACTCAGTCTGATGCGGTCACTTGCTCAAGAGTAATGCTTTGCAGTATAGTGCTTTAAAATGCAAAGATAAATGAATGTTGGAAACAAAATCTAATTGAAACAACAAGAAACTGAAATGTTCTGGACTAAATCATTCACTCAAACAACCATTAGTCGAGGAATCAGTAATGATAACTCTCTCCCTTGTAAACTGATGCAAATGAAATCAAACATAAACAAGATCCACAATCTGAGAACTTAGGTAGTGATAGCCAATGTCCTTTACAATTGTTGATATTAGAATCCACACTAAGGCAATAAACTAGAAATGATAAATCTCTAATGTTGCTAACAGAAATGGAATAAACATGCTCACTGCAATAATAATTAATAGCAAAACCAAATACTTGTAGGAAAGAAATGAATAACAAATCTTATTTAGTAGGAATGAACAACAAAGCTATTTCAATAGAAATGAACTGCAATATGTAGTAAACATCAAAGTCTGAATATGAATAGCGTAGCATTATATTTGAAATGAACAACATAATGATATAAGTTGAAAAGGATAATAATCTATGTTATGATGGAAAGAAATGGCCAGGTGATTCAATCACAACTATGCAATGAAACAATTTCATAAAATATTAGAATAGCACGCTGTAAAAACATGAAACTGTAAAGCAATGCGATTCAAGGAAATAAAATTTAAATACAACAATCACATGACTGGAACTGTAAAGTAATGGTAAAAATAGTCAGTGGATCCACCAGGGCTAGGCCCTTAGCCTCTAGGGATGCATTACTATGATTACTCCAGGAGATGCAAGGGACTGCAACTGTTTTTATATATTAATCATTGCATAAACATTATAGTAGTTTCATTGTCTACTTTAGCAATGAGAGTCAACAATAACAATTACAATTTCTCAATAGTAATTATTCTGTTCCTCCTATCCTACCCTATCTATCTCTAATCTAAAAATCCATCTAATTCTCTTTCTAATCATCCATCATGAATCATGAATCCTCCATTTTGCATCCCCTTCTCTGATCTCTGTTTTCATTTAAATAGAGAGAGCAGAGAGCGGTTACAAGAGAGATGATTACAATATGATTTCTATTACAAAATTAGGTTGTTCTCAACAAATTGATAAGCAAGATCATATCTGGAATATCTCTCCATCAATCATTCAACAAGAACAAGTCGAATTTGGCATTGCAACTGGGATAATTTGGAAAACATCCACACAATGAATCTGAGAAAAATGTCTTAGAATAACCTTCTGTTTCTCTCAATATAGATTGAATTTGGGAAAACTGTTCATTCAAAATCTAGTTTGATTTGTTTTGGACAAAACCCATGTTTTAGATTTTCTAGATTCTTCTCCATTTTCCCAAAACGTTTAATACAAAATCATCACTTCTTATTCCAACGAATTCCTGAGTTGGCACATTTAATGACGAAATCTTCAATCTAGAAAATATCTTGGAGGTTAAAAATGATGAGTAATGTTACAACCAATTTATTAATAAACAATCATTGATAAAATCATGCATAATCATCAATTTATTGAAAATAAAAGAGAATAAATAATATTTGTCCATAAGAGCATAAATCATTATAAAATGGAATTATATGATAAACCATAATAAATGACATGATAAAGAAGAGTAAAAATGGGTGGAATAGGTGTTCAAAAGTGATAATAATTATGACATATTAAAGGCCGAACACACCCCCACACTGAATATATTGCATGTCCTCATGCAACAAAAAAATAAATATATTGCATGTCTTCATGCAACCCAAAGACAAAACCCATGTGTTAACCAAGCAATAAAAAAATTGTTCATCCCAGCTCATGAAATGGATAGAACAAATGAATTCTTCCTCAATTAATGAATATTCAATTTTAGCAATGTTGATGAAGGCATAACAATTTTTACATTGACATTCAACTATTGTAACAAGATATGATATAGGTAATAACAAACTCCATTAACCGTTTTCTCAAAAACTACAAAACAGATTTTGTTGAAAATTTGCAAGTAGATTTCTATAATATTAATGCTTCTATGATTCAAAAATCAGATCATTTTGATGCACAAATCATTAGATATAAGAAAAATGGTTGTCAGTGAGAGTGCATGATTTCCGAAATTTTATGAACTAATTTAACTTGAAATTTTCTGGGTTTGTGTATTTTAATGATACGCCTGTGTTTTTCGGAAATCACAAGAATTGAGTTCACAGTTTTAAAAATATATGGAAATCAATTTCTGCACTGTATAAAAATGAAATTGTATGCCTTAAATGAGAAAGAAAGTAGAAAACATCTATCAGGCGTAGCATTCCTCCCCCTCTCTGAAGAATTAGCATGCCCTCATGCAATACTAGAAAAAAATTGAGGTGGTTGCTACCATTTGTTGAATTCTATGCTTGGTGTAAAAAAACATGGAATAAGGGAGGTGTTGAGAATGAATAAGAATATCAATGGATGATAAATAATATTAATGACATGGTGATAAGAAAGAAATGAATGAAAGCAACACTCCCCCAAACTGAAAGATGATATGTCTATGAAAAATGGGAAGTGGTAAATATGTGGAATGAATGATGATAAATAATGCTCAATGGATTTCATGAAATTCTCCTAAATTTGTAACAAATTATAAGTATGCTATTTTACCTCAAGTTTTACCTCCAAAAAAAATGTAGAATGACATGTATGGACTGGCATTTGTTGAAGTTGACGTACACAGAGTGGATGCTGAAAGTGATGCAAAAAGGTGGAATCTAGGCAAACACATCATATCTGAACAATTGTTCGCATTCACGAGTTGCTTGAACATTTTCTATTAGTTGCAATAGTGTGGTCATGCTGCAAATATAGTTCCCCTCCCATACTTATTGTTCTCCTATAAACAAATCACCATTTTTCATATAATGTTCGTGAATCCACAGTGTTAGTGTTGAAATAGCAACATATCAGATGCATGCAAAAATTTCAATCATAAAAACTTTAGTATACATCCAATACTAATATTTTGTCAAATCAACAAGTTATGGCAGAGTGCAGTAATCATAATGTATGATATCCCATAATGCATACATTTCCTCCTCCAATTGGAAAATGGATTCCATGACCATAAAGCCTATGAAAGGTGTTATGCTGACGGCAAGGCAAGGGAATAAACAATACAACAGTAAATGAAGCAGAGTACCCATATCGATGATAAGACGGCAAGAGTTATGGTTATAATGAGAGAAAAGTGTGTAAACACAGTTATGAATAAGAGATAGGACACTTTGGATTGATGATAAGTTATGCGAAAAAGAGAAAGGACAACAATATGCCAAAAAAGATGCTTTACTGACAGTATTCTAGCTGAAAATGATGTGATTGATCATAAAACAATTTCTCATGCATAAAGGTTCAAAACAGGGAAATAAATTAAGGAAATAACTTCTCCGATAAAAGGAGAGAATAAGAAAAGGGTATTATAGTAATAATTGACGATAAGATATAACTTCAATACCATAAGTAGAGCCTCTACTGCCAACAGGCATCTATAGCCTCAACAGGCTTTCTTTTTAACCCATATGAGCCAGGATCCTCAATTTACAACTAGAGAGTTCTAATGCTATTCTATAGAAGAGATCTCTGTGCTGGCATGGTAACCAGATAACCACATTGCCATTTACTGGGATGTAGCAAAGTGACCAGGTCGGCTCATGATAAGACCTCCTGTTCCAAGGATAATTTTGCTATCTAATGGATCATAACCTTGGTGTGTTGGCCATAATGGGAATGTCAATTTGTTATAGCCTTATGAACATGGTAGGATGGCTTGTAATAAGACCCCCTATCTTTTATCTACAAACAAAATTTTGCTGTTATGATACATTTTTATGATAAAAGGAGGGAGGCTCAGTACTCCTTAAGAGCAGAGATGGTGGAAGAAGTTGAACATGTCGATAGAAAAAATATACCCATAATCTCATTTATTACAGACAGAGAAGATTATAACCAAGAAGGGTGGAACCAACATGGTATTAAGATAATCAATCAATATTATGTTCAACAGAAAACAATGCAGTAAAGTAGTATATAAATGATTGTGTCCCTTTTGAAAAGAATCTATCATCAAGGAGTTGTCCTGTTAAAGATCATAACATGAATGATATTAACTCACTTCAATAGAATCCATAATTCTTATTCTCATAAAAGTAGTGTACTCCATGCCATGAAAGGGAATCAATAAAATGTGGTTGAGATGAACTAGGAATAATCCCACAAGAGGAAGGAAGGGTTGCTCTTGAAAATACTCCCACAGTGTTGCTCCTTTGAAGGAACAACAAAAACACTCAAAAAGGTGTTGTTCCTTGTAAGGAATAGCAAAGGAGATGCACACCAAAAAGCAAAAGTACACACCAAATGGTGTTGTTCCCTGTAGGGAACAATGAAAAAATACATGTGAAAAAGTGTTGTTCCCTATAGGGAACAACAAAAAAATACATCCAAAAAAAGTGTTGTTCCTTAAAATGAACAATAAAGAAAATGTATGCGAAAAAGTGTTGTTCCTTAAGAAGAATAACAAAAAATGCAAAAATGTTGTTCCTTTTAAAAGAACAACAAAAATGCAAAAATGATGTTCCTTCGAAAAGAAGCAACAAAAATGCAGAAGTGTTGTTCCTTCGGAAAGGAATAGCGAAAATGCGAAGTGTTGTTCCTTCGGAAAGGAATAACAAAAATGTAGAAGTGTTGTTCCTTCGGAAAGGAACATAGAAAATGCAAAAGTGCAGAAGTGTTGTTCCTTCAGAAAGGAACATCGAAAATGCGAAGTGTTGTTCCTTCGAAAAGGAACAACAAAAATGCAGAAATGCAGAAGTGTTGTTCCTTCGGAAAGGAACAGAAAAAATTTGAAAGTGCAAAAGTGTTGTTCCTTTAGAAAGGAACAACAAAAACGAAGAAGTAATGTTCCTTCGGAAAGGAACAACAAAAATATAAAAGTGTTGTTCTTTTGGAAAGGAACAACAAAAATGTGAAAGTGCAGAAGTGTTGTTCCTTCGGAAAGGAACAACAAAAATACAAAAGTGAAGAAGTGTTGTTCCTTTGGAAAGGAATAGCAATAATGCAGAAGTGTTGTTCCTTCGGAAATGAACAAAAAAAATGGAGAAGTGTTGTTCCTTCGGAAATGAACAACAAAAATGCACAATCATAAAATGCAGGCACGCAAAAGAACGAATTAGTTATTCATTGCATTGATACTGAGGATGGATCACAATTTGAAGGAAGCAATACCTGAAACACAAAAATATAAGAGAAACTAGAAAAGAAACAAAATTTTATTTAAAAACAGTATGTAAATAAACAAATTAAGTTACAACAGCTATAATATTATGTAAAAAAAAATGATCTCTTTGAAAAATGTTTTAGCAGCAGTGACAAGACATGAATCTTCAAATGGAAATCAATTCTTCATTTCTTCTATTATGAATCCATTGGGTAATGAGTTGGATGAAATTACCTTGTTTCATTAAAATTTCTTTTAAGAATCGCTCGTCCATAAATTGACCTTCTTTTGTTTTCCTAGGACCTGCAAAAAAACGAGTGTCTACCAGCAATAAAACATTAAATCATAGAGAAAAAGAGGTGATAGAGCTCCCCTAATCCACGAATTATGAAAAAAAAAAGAAGTAGTTACTCTATATAACAAATCCACGGAGAAAATAACAAAGTAAAATTTATTTGTCACTTGCGAGAGAGCAATGGCCAATCATGCTAACCTACAGTGTTTTAATCACAACTTCTTTGTTTTTCATCCAAATTGAGTGATTCCAAAGCTATATGAGAGCTAATTCAAAGGCATATCTCCAAGATAAATAGTTTTTAAAAATTCAATGACATGATATGTCAATTTTACTTAGAACAACCTGCATAACAAAGTCATTTTCGATTACCCCACTTAGAACTCTAGTGGATATTTTAAGCATATATTCTTCGTTTGATGTCAGATTTGAATGATTCAAATTAAAAATGAAATTAGATTCATTTATTTATCTCCAATAAAAGATGTTTTTGAAAAAAAATTTGATAGGTCAAATACTCTAAGGAACAGCCGGAAAGATAGAGTTTTAAGAGTGCTGATTTACGATAGACAATCAATATTTTGATCATAAATTTCTCATATAATATCAAAAATAAGTGATTCAAATTTTCTTGTAAACTCTATTCATAGGGGAGTCTACCATAGAAATGGGTTTTATAAATATAGTCATTTAGGCCTCCAAAAATTGTCTGTCCCAACTCTATTCCAAAGCTGCCCGATAGACACCCTATCAATGTTTTAGTTCTAACTTTTTGTTTCAAATCCAAATTGTTTGATTCAAATTGGGTTGGAAAGTAGATATCAAGGTATACCTAGGAGAGAAATAATTTTTAAAAATATAGCCATTTAGATCTCCAAAAATGGACTGTCCCATCTATGTTCCTGAGTTGCCTACTAGACACCCTCTCAATGCTTTTGTTCTAACTTTTTCGTTTTAAATCCAAATTGAGTGATTCAAATTGGGTTGGAAAGTAGATATCAAGGGATAATTAGGATAGAAACAAGTTTTAAAAATATTCCATTTTGGTCCCTCAAAACATGATTGTCCCGACAGTATCTTTAGAAAATCCATCAAGCCCACAAGCCAAAAAATATGATATTCAAACATTTTTTCAAATCGGTAATAAAAATGAATATGAGTTTTTGTAGGGATACACATATTGATTAAAAAAATTATCACCGACGTTGATTTGCATAGCATGTTGCAACAAAAAAAAAAAACTAGTTTTACATTAAAACAAAATGTATTTATTTATGTCCTTTTTTATTTATTCTGTACACTAACCTACATTGATTTGAAAAATAAATATGATTACGGATAAGAGTACTTCCAATGGAACCATTTTCTAAATAAGGCTTCATGTATGCACATACCCAAATTTGAAAAATGTATATTAATGAATATTAGGGTATGAAAAACCAACTTCCCTTGAAAACATGGTACCAAAAATTGTTGAAGTATGGAGTGATGCTGAAAACAAATTATAGAGTGAAACCAATCTTCAATATATCTTTTACTTTCCTGATTTCTCATAGCCATCATATCATGAAGTTTTTGAGCTTTTAAAATGGCTTGTTGATGCAAACTAAAAGAAACTTCATTTTTTTCCATAACTTCTACAATTTTTGAATTTGAAACATTCTTAATCTCAATATAAGTTTTCTCCATTCGTGCATGTGAGATAGAAAGGGTGGAAAAGGTGGGTAGATTTTACAGTTCAAAACTATAAGCATGTTGTACTGGTTTATTATGGTGAGGGTGTGGAATGAGTTGAGCAGGAAATTGTGTACGGAATGGAGCATTTTGATGATGTAGTTGATTGGGTTGTGTGGATAATTTTGATAGGAAAGAAAGATGTTGTGGAAGAGCTGGTGAAGAATATGGAGAATGTGTTTGTGCTACAAGATGAGGGAGAGTAATCATGCAATCATAAGGTGAACCATGCCAAAATTGTAGACAATATTGGTGGTGGTTATATTGAGATTGGCATGGTTACCCTAACGCATTAGTATTCCATAATGGATTATGCAAGTAAGAGAATGGAGAAGAAGTGTTTTGAACCATACTTGTAGGCCATGATTTCCATGGTTTTTACCTTGTTGCAGCTTCCTCATCTCTTCGATATGCGACTTCCATCCTAGATAAGGAAGAGAAACTATCTATGAGATGCTCCTTTCGGTAATGAGGGAAAAACACTTTTTCAATATCTTAATTTTTCTGAACTTGCAAAACATCCAATTTTGAACTTAGAGAGCTAATAAAATCAACTTTAAAATTTTCAAATAAAATATTAATTTCAACTCTTATGTCTCCTATTCTTCTAGCAGATTTAGAAAAGAAAGAGCAATCATCTCTAGAATTCTTACTAGCCTTGGAGATTTCTCTTGAGTATCTTATGCACAATTCACAAACATCATCATATGATAACTTAAAAACATCACCTTTTCCTATCAGATTTAAGAGTTCTAAAAATTCATCTTTGATTCCTTTGAGTAGGAGTGTTTTTAAGATCTTTTTTTCCAAATACTTATGTTTTGATTTTTGAAGGTTATATTGAAATCGCTCTACATAGTCCTCCAAGCTTTCATCTTCCCCTTGTATCATATCGAAAATATCTTGATTGGATTTTCAATAGTCTTGGTACTTCTTCAAGAATATGTTTTTCATGTCCTCCCATGTTTGGATGTAGTTCCCACCTAGGCTCATGAACCATCGGAGAGATGCTCCTTTTAGAGTAAGAGGAAACACTTTCAACCTTTGATCATTAGTACAATAATAATATCCTCTACGAAATATTTCAAACTCAAATAAGAATGTATCTTGATATTCATTTGTCAAACCATGAAAATTTGGTAGAGAAGATGGGGGAATTATGTGCATTTGTGTCACCCCTCCTAGATCTTTGATAGAGAATTCAAAAGTAGAAATGTTCTTCACGTGTTTATTTGAGGATCCTTCTTCAAATGTTCCTGTCAATTGGTTAATGAAATGGGTGGTGCTTACATCACCACTTAAGTGAAATCATGAGATTTGTTTTTCAATATATATATATCTATATCTATATCTATGTCTATGTCTATGTCTATGTCTATGTCTATGTCTATGTCTATGTCTATGTCTATGTCTATGTCTATGTCTATGTCTATGTCTATGTCTATGTCTATGTCTATATCTATATCTCATATCTATATCTATATCTTATCTATATCTATATCTATATCTATACTATATCTATATCTATATCTATATCTATATATATATATATATATATATATATATATATGTTTGGTCATTCACACATAAATTCAAACATTTATTTCTAACCTAAGTTCTTTAAAAATTCTGTTGGAAAACTGGCGGGTGAGCAGGGCTTTTACATGCTCCATACGTAGGTTCTTACCTTCTGTTTTTAATACCCAATTCTTTCCTAATAGGCACCCATCAAATGCACACTACTCTTTAGAAATGGCTACACTCTCCCCGGCAACGACGCCAAAATGTTGAACAATAAAGAGGTGTTTTTTTAACTCCTAATTATCTTCACATTTATTGTCAACCAATGGACAATTTTTTTATTTCAAGAGTGTACTCAGTCTGAGGCGGTCACTTGTTCAAGAGTAATGTTTTGCAGTATTATGATTACAATATGATTTCTATTACAAAATTGGATTTTTCTCAACAAATTGATACCAAGATTATATCTGGAATATCTCTCCATCAATCATTCAACAAGAACAGGTCAAATTTTGCATTGCAACTGGGATAATTTGGAAAATGGCCACACAGCGAATCTGAGAAAAATGTCTTCAGAGAAAATTCCATTTCTCTCAATATGGACTGAATATGGGAAAAATTCTCCTTGAAAAGCTAACTTGGTCTGTTATGGACAAAACCCATGTTTTTGATTTTCCAAATTCTTTTCCATTTGTCCAAAAAATTCAATACAAAATTTTCACTTCCTATTCCAGCGAATTTTGGAGTTGGCACATTTAATGATCAAATCTTCAATCTAAAAAATATATTGGAGGCTAAAAATGGTGAGTAATGTTACAACCAATTTATTAATAAACTATCATTGATAAAATCATGCAAAATCATCAATTTATTAAAAATAAAGGAGAATAAATAATATTTTTCCATAAGAGCATAAATCATTATAAGATGGAATTATATGATAAACCATGATAAATGACCTAAAAAAGAAGAGTAGAAATGGGTGGAATAGGCGTTAAAAAGTGATAATAATAATGACATATTAACGGCCCAACAAGGACATCGATGAGACACAAAGAGAAGGCATATCTAAAAAGGTCAAGGTAACAGGTACCCATAGTAACTATTCAATATTCCCTTGCAATGTTATCCAGGCTTGAACTATTGTAGGGATGTGGACCTAGATGTTGAATTCTACCAGTGAATCACCAATTGTTGTAGTCGCTGCAACTACCCCTCCATAATTTTCCAACTCTTCTAAATTTCGGAGCCCCTTCACCTTTTCCATGGCTACCGCCCATCCTTAGAGTCTACTAAGAGGTCGAGAAACCCTAGAAAATTCTACAAAAGCCTCATGTCTCTTTCATAAGCCAAAACAAGGCCATTCAAGTGGCATAGGTCACAAGTCGCAGGTCGTACAGGTCGCACAAGTTGCAAAGGTCACACAAGTCACATAAGTCACAAAGGTCACAAAGGTTGCATAAGTCGCAAAGGTCACACAGGTCGCATAGGTCACACAGGTCGCACATGTCACATAGGTCATAAAGGCCGCAAAGATCGCATAGGTCACATAGGTTGCACAAGTCACAGGCGTAACAAAGGTTGCACAGGTTGCAAAGATCACATAGGTCGCACAAGTCACAAAGGTCGCAAAGGTCACACAAGTCACAAAGATTGCATAGGTCACATATGTCACATAGGTCGCATATGTCACACAGGTAGCAAAGGTCACATAGGTTGCATAGGTCACATAGGTCACACACATTGGAAGGTCACAAAGGTCGCATAGGTTGCAAATATCACACAAATTGCACAGGTCACATAGGTCGCATAGGTCACAAAGGTCACACAAGTTGCACAATTCGCATAGGTCGTACAGGTCACATAGGTTGTAAAGGTAGCATGGGTCGCACAAGTTGCATAAGTTGCATAGGTTGCAAAGGTCGCAAAGGTCGCATAGGTCACACAGATAGTACAGTTCACAAAGGTTTCACAGGTCACATATGCCACATGTGTCATAAAATTTGCACACTAAGCTATACCATGCCCTGCGACCCATGCAACCTCACATGCATGACCTAAGACCATAAATATAGGCCTCAACCAGTCATTTACTTACCACCTTTGTAAACGTTTAAAAACAACACAATGCAACAATGCCCAACATGTAAGAAGAGGATGAAAAGGAGTGCGAAAGGTGATATAACAATGATAATCTAACCACTCGAGGAAAGAAATGATTGATGCCAAGACATGGAACGTATCAATGCATAGATTTGTGACCATGAAATTGCAAGAGATGTCAAGGCTAATAATTTTGGCTCGTTATTAATTGTCATATTTATATCTTATACTTCATTGAAGTGATTTTTTTCTTGATAATCAATTTATGATTTTGTACATGTGTGGGATTGAAGTGGAAAAGGCAAGTCCCTTTCATTTATGCAAACACTTGAGCTCAATTTGTTGCTAAAATGACCCAAGGGATTGATGTTCTAGAAATGCATGATCTTGGTCAACAAAAGATATTGAAGTCAAGCTAGCTCTAAGGCAGAAGGAAGGTAGAAAGATATTTCCATCTTCTACAGTAGAATAGAACATGGTTGTGAATATGAAAGGTCACGTGGAATACCAAAAGTCACCAGGTTGATGAAAATTCATTATGAAGTTCAAGAGTCAAGGATAGGCCAAGAGTCACTCTCACCCTATAAATATACCCTCATGCCTCATTTGTAAGGACCTTTTACTAAGGACTCTTAGGGAGATATATACATTTCTTAAGAGAATTTATGTCCTTATAATTGGTACAAGGAGTGATTGTATGTTTCCACTATTGGGTTCTTCAGATCTTTTATGTTCTAATGCCATGAGTATTTTCTTCACTTGATGGATCGAATGCTCCTGAAATCTCTTTGATGTGTGGTTTCATCATATGATGTCTCATACTCCAAGCTTTGTGTTGCTTCATATGAATGGTATTTGATTTACTAACTCTATGCTCATGTCGATGAACTATTTCTTTGGTATTGGTATGATTTGTTTGGCTTCACCTTTGTTTATGCTCATAAAACTTTGATCATTGTGAACTGATTTACAATTACTAAGAATTTTATATTGGCAAACATGAGTCTTATTTGAAGCCTGCTAACAGTCTGGCTATTCATGGTTCATGTGGCATAAAATATTTTTCAATTATTTCCTTGTATTTATTGAGGTGCATGCTTTCAATTGAGTTCATATTTTGCATCCTTCCGAAGCAAGCTCAACAAAACTGAACAAAAGTTAGGCCAACGTACCAGAAGGGATCCCTATCACAAATGATGTAGGCTCTAGTTGGGTACGTACACTAGGGAGATCCCCCTTGCTATTGGTGGAGAATTCCAGCCCATCAACAAACTGTAACAAAAATAAGAGTAACAACAATATTAAGACTCACAACAACACACCTATAATCATTCACAATAATAAATAATTTAAGCAAAATAAACCTATGCACACACCTATTCCAGTAGTATTTGGTCAGGAGAGTGGGCCCAACTCCCTGATCAGGGATGTGGAAAGATCAAGAAGTCATGAAATACTCAAAAGACTAGAATTTCATTAATTAAAAGGACATTACAAAGTATGTTGTTATAGAAGCATAGTTAACATAATTCTCTTGCAATATTAATTGTCATCTTTCACATCCCCATAGCTCTACCTATACAATTGTTAACACTAACAACTCCTAGAATTATGACATCTTTCTGCCTACAATTACATAGTGGTTCCTAAAGAAACTAGAATATAAAGATAGCAGTGCGTTGATTGAGAGGTTGATCCACCGCTGTAGTTGATGTCCCAGGATAATGCTTCGAGCCCGATGGTCACCATTCATTAAACCATAGTCCTAGTCATTCTTCCCCCAAATCTGCAAGAATAATCAGATTAGCAAGCCACTTAGGCAAAAATCCCCTATGATTATGCTTCATTGATTAATGATTCATAATGAGATGACAAGAGATATACTTGTGTGGTTTAGAATGTAAATTGATGAATAATGGTGTAAAATGGCTATAGGAAATAGGGTAAAAAGGTGGGTAAAAATATACAAATTCAACCACCAACATCTCCCCTAACGAGTCTTTTTGCATGTCCTCATGCAGCTCATCATTTGTATAGATATGTGTTGGAGTTGCAATGATCAGCGTGAAGTTGTACGAGATCATATTTTGTAGCCATTTCTGTTCCTAAAGGCTTATATCCATTTGCCTGGAGGACTTGTTTCCACCAAGCCTCGCCTACCACGTAAGATGGGGTATACTGATTGGCTGGCAACTAGATAATGGGGATCTAGAACCTCAAACCCATCCATCGGATCCGACAAAGTTGTATGCATGTAATATACTGAGGTACTCTATTTACACCCTGAGCAAAGTTTGGGGACCCAAAAGGTTCACATGTCTTGACGTCTGACGATGATAACATCCACTGTTTCTGGCAGATGTCCCAGGCGTCCTCCTGAGAAGTAAAAATTTGTTTTGTGCACATGTCAATGCACCATTTTTGGGTTTCCAACATCTGTCCCTTCTATCCTTTGATCTCCAAAAAGGTATGATATCTATTATAGACATTCACAGATTGAAAATTCTCCATCCGAAGGACAAGTGGTCTATTTTCTTAATTCTCTTCAAACGTGTCGAAGACCTTCTTCCACTTAACCTAATTAACTGTGTAGGAGGTAAAGGCTCTTAACTGAATATCCCCAACATATGGCACCGAGTTGAATGATTGATCATCACCTAAAAAGTAATCATGCATATAGAGTTCACATGTAAGGTGCTTGTTTAGGGTATTGTGACTCTTCAAGATACACAAAAACTGTATCGGCTCCTCTATTACATGGTTGATATCCTAATGAATGATTTCTAAACAAAAGAATAAATATTGTTCATGGAGGAACATAGCATAACTATGGGCAAGGGGCTGGCAAGCAATTACCTGGTGTGCTAGAGTGAACATTTATTCCTTATCAAACTTCAGTAGCTACACCTGCTCTTCTAGTTTTTCAATTTTCTTCTATTGCTTCTCCTTCTTCCGTTTATCTTTCTCTATCTGGTTCGTGTAATCAGTAACTATTTTCGAGGCTTGCTCTTGAACTCCCCTCACTCCTTCCTAGTAGGCTTCCATAGATATAGTCCCCCATTGAATGTGAGATGCAACAACCTACCATTTCTGAATCTCTGTAGTCAACAAAAATTCTTGTGACTTGATCAGATTCAAAAATGACTCAGTTTATGTAGTTGCTAAAGTTTTGGGCATGCCATCAGCCTGTGTTGCTGCTGAAATAGTTTCAGCCCTAGGTTTCACAAAATTCTTCTTGTTCCTCCTCACTTTTCTCCATAAGCGCAGTATCTACTTCCTCAACTTCATGATTTCCATTTTTAGAGGCACGTGTTTCTCTAAACTATGAATGGTATCTTTCCTTAAGAGGAGGCCTTCTTTTTTCACATTTCTCAATAAATTCTTGTTTGACATTAACCTCCTCCTCTAGCCTTATAGCTAGTGTGGGGTTTGGTAGATTGACGTCAACAAATTCATCACTTGACTCTTGCTTTACCCTGATTCCCTCTATTTGTTCCTCAACTCAGGGAATAGTCCCAATGTCTTCTCCTTCAGGTCTCGGGACCTCCACATATTCCCATGGTGGCTCTGGAACCACTGCAGGCCTTTTCAGGGTAGTGTCCTTGACACCCTTTTCTCGCGACTTCTCCACTACCCAATCATCTTCTCCTTCAAGTCTCGAGACCTCCACATATTCCCTTGGTGGATATGGAGTCATTGCAGGACTTTGTGGGGTAGTGTGTTCAAAACCCTTTTCTTGCGACTACTCCACTACCCGACCATTTTCTTTCATCCGCTCAAAAGTTGTTTCTAGCCCTTGCAGGTTAGTTTCAACAACAACATTCTCCTCTAATGGCCCTGTGGAGATAGTATCACCCATAATTTCTTTAGTTTGTCCTTCGGTTAGAATTGGTTCTTGTGTGGAAGTACTGACCACCAATCCCTCAATTTGTGCAATTTGCTCACTAGTCGACACTCGTTCTTGTGCAACATTGTCGACAGTGGTGCTTGTAACTTCCTTGACAAATTTTAAAATCTGGGGAGAGGCTTTTCCTTTCACCAGGCATCTAGGGGAATGGAAATTCCTTGCACCTCTTGGAAAAGGTGAAAGAAGAGGAGAACACAGTATATTTTCTTCAATTTCCATCCTCTCAGTGCACGTTGCCTCAGGCCCTTCTTCTCCTTCCCCTGTATTCACTAGATGATCTATGCTCCATTTTTATTTCTCTACCTATTCTTCTTCTAATTTTTCCTTCTACTCAGTAGTCAACACTGGTTCTTGTCAAGCAGTGTCGAGTACGACCCTTGTTTCCTTCAAGGGTTCCTTATTTTCTTGGAAAGGTGGTGCTAGTTCTTGTGGTCAACACCACCTGCAATTTCATCCAATGGATCCTCATTTTATTGGATAGGTGATGCTGGTTCTTGTGTGTCAAGACCACCTACAATTTCATCCAAGGATGACGATTCTCCCCTCAAATTGGAAGTCGACGCTGGTTCTTGTGGAGAAACATCGACTACATTATCTTTTGTCTCCATTGCTTTTACTCCCATTGGGCCAACAGGTGACGTTGGTTGTTGTGGAACAACATTGTCTACATTCTTATTCTTCCACCACTAATTCTTCCTCATCCTCGCTTACAGACATCATTGCCACAAGTTCTTCCTCTACTAGCTAGGCGATTTGTGGCCAAGCCATATAAGTTTGAGATAGAGCATGCACCACCAATAGTGTGACCAAGCCATGATTTGTAAGGACTGCTAATACTTGTCATGACCAATGAGCTGATTGTGCCATTAGCTGAAGACTATTCCATATAAAATATGGGATATCTAAAGAATGAACCTGCGCATGCTGGAATCGAAGGCATGCAAGAAGCTTGAAATTATATTTAAATAAGGTAGAAAACCGACCTTCACAAGTAATATACCTCATGAAATAATATGTAATTACAAACCATGGGTGTGACGAAGACTTTCGATCATACCCCCTACCCTTCTGGACTGCTATTTTTCCAACCTACAAAAACAATTCCAAGAACTATGGAAAATGATATTTTCGAGAAAACCCTTTCTGTGTTGCAGAAACCCGTTGACAGTTGAAATTACTTCCTCTATGACAAAGATATCCAAGCCACACACTCTGGAATGATTTCCATCCAATTTTAATGCTAATTGATCTGCGATAGCTTCATCAAATCCCTGTAGCCTCTCAAAATACACATGCCATCTTGTATCTAAAAAGACCTGCTGTACATCTAGATTGTGTAGAACTTGCACTGTATTTTCTGGTTTGTTCCTAATGGCTTGTCTACCCATTTTACAGTTTCTCAGTAGCAACAATTGGAGTAACAAGAAGAATGTTGAGGAAGACTGTCGGTAGGTACATTTGTGGTGAAAGAGTTGTGGTGGTGTCGAGGTATAGTGATAGTGAAATCCGGGAAGGTAATAGTGAAATATGGAAAAATCTATATCGGATTATGGTAATAATGAGTGGAAATTATTATGGTAATCATTTCATAGCATTGGAAAGGATTGTCTATTAATGAAATTATACTTATTTCAAGTCCTAATACATATAGATAACTGTGTGAGGTATGGTGGGGGTCGTGGAGTGTACACACTAGAACAAGGTTCAATGGTGATAATGACAAGTCATTTATACGATATAATTATCGCATCTTTGTATTTATTATAATACCTCCTCCGAAATAAGGGATGACCATCCATGGTCATGTCAAACGAATTGTCATTCAAATACACAAAGTTGATCTGTGATGTACCTGGCAACTTACCTTGCCGGAATAACAACTGAGGAGTAACAACATCACGGGGATTAACAACACCCAAGGAGTAACAACACCAATCTAGCACTTAGCTGGGATCACCATGAATAGAGTAAGAACACCGGAGGAGCAACAACACCAGTAGAGTAGTTAGACGAAATCACCATGGAGTAACAATATTAGAAGAGTAACAACACTAGAGGAGTAACAATTATATATATATATATATATATATATATATAATAGATATATATATATATATATATATATCAGAGGTGCAGAGGATGAGTTCTCTGCATTAACAACTTCAAAAACAGAATTATCAGGGAAATGTTAATAAAGGAGTCTTTAGAAGTTGGATGGTGATACAGTCTACGTTGATGTCCATTTACAAGCAAAGGAGTGTGTGCCTCATGAAGTTTTAGTCTAACAGTCCCGTTATCAAACACTGTGTCAACTTCATATGGTCCCATCCATCTAGAGTAGAGTTTTCTTTTAAAATATTTGATTTGAGAATCATAGAGCAATGCCCATCTCCTGTTTGAAACACCTTTTTCTTAATAAATTTTTTATTTCATTTAGTTCGATGCTACTGAATTGTGCCAGTATTTTGGACAACTACCAACTGAATTCCATCCAATTCATTTAACTATTCTAGTCGTTGTTTCTGGGCTTTTGAAAGATTCAAAACTACTTCGAGGGCTGTCCTAAGCATCTTAATTTCAAATTCCACTAGAAACAAAGGGGATTTCCCATAAAAAAGCTCGTATGGTGAAAATCTTGTTGTGTTCCACCATGTTGTTTTATATGCCCACAGTGCCTCAGGAAGTTTTTCAGCCCAATTTTAGCAATGGTTCACTATGATATTTGTAAGAATATTTTCCAGTGCCTTGTTTGTGTTATCCACTTGACCATTCACCTAAGGATTATATGGAGATTTTGCCCTGTGATTGATTCCATACTTCTTCATAAGTCCTACTATTAGGTGTCATGTAAACTGTGCTCCTCCGTTTGAAACTATCTCTATATGAGCTCAGTGCCGAGCAAAAAAGATTCAAATAAAACGTGTAAGACAACCTATTCTATTGCTTTCACAACAGCTATGGCCTCTACCCACTTTGTCAAATAATCCATGCAAACCAAAATGTGAAATTTATGATGTGAATGCGGATTGAGAAGCCCAATGAAATTTATAGCCCATTTTTCAAAGGGCTCAAGATCTCATTTTCCTGACCCCGTCGACTCATCTGTTGGCAACTATCACACCCTCGACCATATTTCCTTGCATCATGAAAAATAGAAGGCCAATAGTACCTCATTTGCAACACCTTATGACATGTCTTCTTATCTGCAAAATGCCCCACACAAGGGCCATCATGAGAAACTTTCAGGACATCATAGATGTCATCCTCACCTATGCAATGCTAAATTTGTTGGTCAGGTCCTATATAAAAGAGATATCCTTCTATCCATTAGTAGTGGGCACTATGATGGATAATCATTCATTGTTCTCTATATAGTAGGTGCTGAGGCACTTTTCTTGTAGCAATATAGTTAGCAATATCTTCATATCATAGAGTGTGAGTAGAAATTGTAAAGAGATGTTCATCTGGAAAACTATCCTCTATAGGTGTATCTTCATCACTAGTGTCCATCCTAGACTGGAAATCTACAACTACATTATCTTTCCTTGTCTTATCTATAATGGTATTATCAAATTCTTGAATTACCAACAACCATGTTGTAATACCTGATAGCTATATGATTAGTGTGCACAAAAGTAGGATACCTTGTAATGTAATTCTGAAACTTATAAATAAAATAAATAACAACCAAGAACTCCTTTTCAGTTACCATATAGTTCAGTTGAAGAGGAATCATGTTCTTGCTAACATAAGAGATCATGTATGGTTTCTTGTCCTCTTGTTGTCCTAGGACTACCCCTACTAATGTTTGAGAAGTGTCTGTAGATATGTGGAAGAATAGCTTCCAATCAAGACCACATAATATCAGAGCTTTACAAACTAGTTCTTTGATTTACTTAAAGGTCACTTCACATTAATCTATCCACACAAACTCTACATCTTTAGGTAACAATTGAAAAAGTGGGAACATTGTCTTAGATATTTTATTCTATAAAATGCATGTAATAGCCCACATAACCGACAAAGATGCACACCCGTGTCGGTGTCTTAGGTGTAGGAAAATTCAATATTACCTCTACCTTAGTAGGATCAACCCAAATTTCTACAACTGAAAGTAAGTTTCCCAACAGTATTTCTTACTTCATCATCATATGGAATTTATTATACTAAGAGAAACATGTGTTTGCTTACATATCTTAAGTAATTTCTCTAAGTTTCCTAGACCTTATTCAAAAGAATCCCTATATGGGGTGAAGTCATCGATGTAGATTTCAACACTATCAATGATTAGATCAACAAAAACTCCTAGTATTTCCCTTTGAAAGGTAGCAAGTGCATTACAAAGATCAAATGGAAGGAATCGGTAGGAAAACGTTCTCCAAGGGCATGTGAAGGTAGTTTTATCTTGATCCTTAGGAGCTATTTTAATCTGATTGTATTTGTTGAATCCATTCAAAAAGGAGAAAAACTTCTTTCTGGCTAATGCATCAAGGACCTGGTTAATAAAGGGTAAGGGAAAATGGTCTTGTAAAGTTGCTTTATTTAATTCTGTGTAATCAACACAAATCCACCACTTCCCATTCTTCTTAGGAATAATGACCAGCACGGAAACCCATTGAATATTCGATATCGAATAAAGAAAACCAACAACTATTAGCTTCTGTAATTCATATTTGAGAATGTTTCTTAAGGTAGGATTCATTCTTCTTTGTGGTTTCCTAATAGGTGGACATTCTTCTTTAATGGATATGTGATGAGTACATAAATCAGTAGGGATGTCTTTCATATTTGTATACTCCCAAGCAAAGGATTATTTATGTTCTTGACGGACCATCAGTAAATGTTCAGTTTGGGAGTGAGAAAGGTTAGGATTAATATTCATTGTTTTGCCTAGTTCAATTTCTACAAAAATACTGTCATGGGGTACAATTATAGGAATATTTCCAACTTTTGTTTCTGGTTCGATATCTTCCTAAACATTGCAAATCATGACATATTATAATAGTTGGTGGGTTGAATCATAAATGGAGTTGGGACTGCTAAGAAAGGTGCTAATGGCATCATCCTCCATTTCATCCTTAAAACAAAGAGCCTTACTCATGGTAAGGATAGGTTTGACTTCTTCATTTTGAGGTTTAGGCTCTTTCATAGGTAGAGATTTTTGTATCAAGGTAAATTCTAGTTTATCCGATAAAATTTGTTCTAAAGCGGGGTAGAGGATAAGATTCTTTGTAATTTCCTAATTGGATATTACCATATTTCTAGACCAACACCCAATGTAAGCATTTGCGGTCACAAGCCAAGTTCTTCCTAAAATCAAAGGATGTCCATCGACTAGGGATTGGGTATGCAAAACCAAAAGGTTGACAAGGTATTTCCATGAGTCTACTAAAATATTTATATCTTCCAGCTTCCCTACTGGTCTTATAGTAGATTGATCTGCCAACTCTAGGACAATGGGAGTTGGTTTAAAGTTCAGCAGACCCAAGGTAATCAAATTTGCAAAGGTTATGACATTTATTTCTACCCCCAAATCTACCAGTACATTTGGGATATCAACCCCATTGATTCATATTGTCAGAATTGGGTTCTATGGATCTTCGTATTTTATAGTTATAGGCTTCCCCAACGTTATGTCTGATAGCTTTCCTATAACATGAATAGTGAGTGGATCCTTTGGTTTCTGCTAGGTTTCTTAGAGCAATATTCTTTAATTGTTTGGGCATAAATATTTATATCCTTCATAGCTTGAAGTAATGGGATTTTGACAAATAAATTATGTAGTTCCCCTAAAAATCCAAATTCAGGACAAGGAATTTGTTTTCTCAATGATAATTTCTCAGGATAAGGTGGACCACTCTGACATCCTCTACTAACAATTGTCTGCGAAGGGGTTTGTTGTTTCATATGAATTTGTATTGACTCATCCTTGGTTGTTCTAGTAGAATCTCTAGGTTCTGGTTCTGAGACTTCATCATCGATATGTTCAATAATTACTGGTGAAGTCATAAGTTCACCACCTAACCGATCAGAGATTTAATTTGTTACATTTCATGGTGGAAATACTATATGCAGTGAGGTTGAGTGTCTCAACCTGCTGAGACCCTCTGTTGCTTGGATTTAGATTTGATTAAACATGCAGTTGTTGATGAAGAGGAGGATTACTAGTGGACGCATTAGAAGGTAGCTACATATGTTATTATGACATAGGTTGGGAGAATTATCCTTAAGGAGGAGGAGGTCTATGCCAATTTTGGGACCATAAAGGGATTGGAACAGATTGAGGGTACCGTGGTTGCCAGGGCATTGATATTGATAAGAATGTGGCCATGAAGGTGAAAAAGGTATGGACTTAGGCCATAAATTTAAATTATTAAAATACTGAGAAGGGTCTTGAGGCATACCTTGATTCATGTTATGTGGCCGTGGTTGCCATGGTTTCCTTGATCACATGAAATACAACTAATCTACTTCTTCATTTTTGCCCCGAAAAACTGCCTTCAGCCTAGGAAGAGATGGATAGATGCTAGTGGAATGAATCTATTCACATATCACAAAAGTCTTGATGGAATTCAATGGGAATTCCTTTAACAGGTTCTTCTTCTTGCATTGAGGGCAGAAAATAGACATAGCCTTCTCTGCTTCTATCTACTTCAGTTTTGCATGGAAAACATCCAACTGTGATGATAGTGTGCTCAGGATATTGGTTCTCAAGTTGTCCAGTGAGTTCCCAATTTCGGATTTTGTAACTCCACCATTGGATGTCTTGAGAGTTTGGATCCCTTGCCTATGCCTCACAACTCCTCGTGGACACTTGATGCACAAGTTGCAGATGGTACCAAATTCCTCTTTTGATATGTCTCCTTTTCCTACTACATTCAATAGTTCCAAAGATTCCTCCCTTAGTGCCTGGAGAAAGATTATCTTCAAGATATTCTTATCCAAATCACTGTGGCTTGATCTCTAATAACTACATTGAAAACATTCCACAAAATCCTCCATGTTCTCATCCTATTTCTGCATAATCTTAAATATTTCTTCATTCACATGTTAGGTTTGCAGTAGTCTTGATTTTTTTCGAGGAAAATCATTTTCATGTTGTCCCATGTAATAATAGATTTCCCCCCCCCCCAAACCCACAAACCATCTCAAATTTGTTTCCTTCAAAGTAGCAGGGAATATCTTCAATTTCTGAGCATCAGAAATATAATCATACCCCCGACAGAAAATGTTGAATTCGAGAAGGAATGTATTTGGATCCATAGAAGAAAGACCAGGGAAATTAGGTAATGTTGTCAAAGGAATAGGCTTCATAGGCACATCATCTCTGATATCTCCAATTGGGAATTTGATCAAAGAAGCTACAGGAGCCATGAATATCTTCCAATAATCACATGGAATCTCAACAGGTTTTGGCTCTGGTTGTTCTATAACAGGTAGTTGAGGTTGTTTAACAACACTTCCTTGATCAAATGGTGCAAATAATTCAAGAAAATAGAAAGGTAAAGACCTCGAGCAAGGTGAGAAATTCCCTCCCTAGGATGAGAGAGTGGCCCCTAAAAAGAAAGCAAAAGAAGAAAATAAACCAATCATAAAATCTAAGCTTAGGACCTGAAATAGGGTGGAATAAAATCTTCCCTTCCCATGACGATAGAGCAGTTCCTATGAAAAAGAAAACAAGACAATCTACTGCTGAGGACCTAGAGGAGCGTGAAAACTTCCCTCCCGAGGATGAGAGGTAGGTCCTAGAAAAAAACAAGTAATCAAAGCAACCAAAATGATCTAATTCTCAGGACCTAGAGAAAGGTGAAAAAATCCTTCCCTAGGATGAGAAATTAGTCATATGGTCGATACTAGTCATACTTTTGCACCTTCGATAGCCTCCCCAACAAAGATGCCAAAATGTTAGTTTTTAGATATGGATCATGCAATTCACAGAATTCCACATTAATTGTCAACCAAGGGCTCTATGAGTTATTTCAAGGCTATCATGAAAAGTATATGCAATCCACAATTTCCCTACCCAGCATTGAACATTCAATTATAAACTTAACAATGTGTAACAACAAGCAATAATTGTACAACAATAAGAGTAACAAAAAGTAATAACTATAACAACAATAAGAGTAAAATAAATGTTTAAGAATCACATCAACGCACTGATAATCATTCACAACAATAAATAACTCAGCCAAAATAAACCTATGCACATATCTATTCCAGCAGCACCTGGTCAAGAGAGTTGGCCCAACTCCCTGGTCAAGGTTGTGGCAAGATCAAGAAGTCACGAAATAATAAGAAGATAAGAATTTCATTAATTAAAATGACATTACAAAGTATGTCATTATAGACTTAGAGTTAATGTATATCTCTTGCGATCTTAACTACCAGATTTCACAACCCCGTAACTCTATTTATACAAATTGTTAACACTAACAACTCCTAGAATTACGATAGTTGTCTACCTACAATTACATAGTGGTTTCCAAAGAAAAACATATTATAAAGATAACAATGCATTGATTGAGAGGCTGATCCACCATTGTAGCTGATGTCCCAGGATAGCACTACCAGCTCGATGGTCACCATTCATTAAACCATAGTCTTAGTCATTCTTTCCCCAAATTTGCAAGAATAAGTGGATTAGCAAG
Organism: Pinus taeda; assembly: GCA_000404065.3. Lineage (NCBI taxonomy): Eukaryota > Viridiplantae > Streptophyta > Pinopsida > Pinales > Pinaceae > Pinus > Pinus taeda. The sequence goes on from APFE030755153.1 coordinate 102,884, forward strand.
CCACTTAGGCAACAATCCCCTATGACTATGATTCATTTATTAATGATTCATAATGACATGACGAGAGGTATACCTATGCAGTTTAGAATGTAAATTGACCAACAATGGTGTAAAATGGATATAGGAAATAGGGTAAAACATGAAAATTTAGCCACCAACAATATCTTTGGAGAGTAAGGTGAGTGCGCTTGGTGAGTGTGAAATGAAACTATGTCTATGTTCTCTTACTAAAAAAGGGGGTAAAAAACTGAGAGGTAATAGTACCACCCAGGAAGAGACACAAATGAACTAGAAGGACATGTCTAGCATCCAACGAAATAGTCCACAGTGGACATGACAATCATTACAACCAACAAATAAGGGAAGGTTCGTTATAACCAATAAGTAAAGAAATATCTGTCTAGTATCCTGTGGAATAGTCTGCAAGAGTGGGACAATAATAACAACCATTACAACACATTTTAAACATGATAAGCACTAAAATAGTCGATATAGTTCAACTATCTTAGTACATGTGAAACCAAACATGAAATACAAATGTTCACAAAATAGTCTTACAAATATTCATAAGTCACACGTGAAGAATGTGATAGCCTTAAAAGGCTTCAGTTATTAAGAAAAAGTTCTAGGACACATTTATATTTTACATTAGTAGCCCCAATAGTGGGACAATGGATCCACTCCTTTTCTCCTCAAAGAATTAATTGGTCTATCTAATTGTGGGAGGAGCCAAGGTGAAAATTTCTTCTCTCATACAATGAGGGTGTATATATGACCAAGGGGTGATGCTTACCCCTTGTTACTCTTTGAATACCCTCATAACTGTTCATCTTCCTATGAATTTTCAACTTACATGACTCTTCATATTCATGTGTGTCCATTAGAATTTTAACTTATAATACATTTGATTTATAATATACATGGCCCACAATAGTGATGTGGCACATGATAACTCACGACATGTCTTGACATGAAACTACTGACATAAAATGTCTTGATGATATGGCAAATGTCAAATCACTATTGTTGTTGAGTGTTTGATGTGTTCTTGGATATGATTTCTCTTCTCTTCTACATATATTAATGATGCGGGGTCTTCAATAATCCTCGGTCTTGGAAGGTGTTAGGTTCCTATACCAATAGGTTTCATCTTTCATGATTGACAGTGGAAGGGCTAAATATGTTCATCATTGCAGGCTGCAAAGGTTCCATATTTTGTGTACATACTACAAAAAAATTAAAAAATGAAAAGAGGGTATGCCTTAAAAGAATAATCAAAGGGCAAGAAAATCAAATGGTCAAGAGAAAAGTGAAAATGAACCCCAAGCTAAAGACCAGGAAAGTGGCCAGTCAAAATGCCACTACTAAGCTCATTTGGCAGTGTCATGTTATCCAAGTACTGCTGCTAATCACACTTGATGGATGGCCCAACAATCTAAACTGGACCATGCCATGGTTAAATTGCTTACTGCAGAATAGAGAATGTTCCTTGACCAAACAACTCAAGCTTGGCAAATGACTAGCTAGGTAGAGAAATAAAGGTGCCCAACTGCTTAATCTGGGGCCTTGGAAGAAATAAGGGTAGATATTAGATAGGAGGGCAGTCAAAAGAAAAAGAGGAAGATCAGGGTCTGCTAATTCAAGTGCACCCACTTTAATGAAGAAAAAATGTTAGGATTACTAGGATGGGTAAGTAGTGCAAGGTTGCAGAAATGGAGAGCCATCACCAATTGACCTATTAAGTGTAAAAACTTATGCCACTCAAGGTGTGGGCATCAAAAACAAAGAGTGGAGGACAAACATTGGAAGCATGTCTAACTTCCCCAGTTTCCCCCAAAAAATCACTTTTTTACTAATGCTCCCAAGGGCCTTGAGATCTGCTCAGGTGTCCAGTTCCACTCCATTACATCATAAACTACTTGATCAAGCCATGAAATTCAAACATGAAAAGAAGCCACATTTCTTGTGTAAAACATCCTTTTTCATCATTTCATTTATCCTCAAAATCCTAAGTTAAGTTTCACTTATCTAAACTTGGCTTCACCCCTTCATTCACCTCACAAACCATACTAATCACTAATTGGCCCCCCAACTCCCCCCTACCCCTAATCCTATTACAATCTAGTTCAAAGTCTCCCAAAAAATACCTATAGATACCCTCCCCCAAGTGCTATATCCATAAAACCTTCCTTGGGAAATATCAACCCCTCAAGGGTTAGTATTAGCCCTCAAAACATCCTAAAAACTATGGGTTTGGCCAAAAAACTATGGTCAAAAGGCAAAGAAATCAATTTCCCCGCCCTCATTTACCCTTTTCCCCCTTTCCTCCACCCTAAACCCGTTTATTATAAAGTTTTAAATAAAAAACTTTTTAATAAAATGCGCGTAAAACCCTTAACCTAAGGTTTCTACCCACCCCGCACCCGATATAATTAAACATATTTTAATATATGCAGCGGGTCCCCATGACATAACGTGGTGGCACATCACAATCGCCTCCCGCCGTGCGATCTCCCGTCCCGCCCATCCTACGGTCGGCGGTTGATCTTCAACCAGAACTGCCCGACCTTTTGCGTCCAAGGGATGGGCGGTATTGCCACCCGTCCCCACCACCTCAGGCGCCCAAAAGTTGTTTGCTGGCCCCACCCCCCCCAAACAGCTTACTACCAAGGACCCCTCCGAGGAAACCACTTACCACTTTCCTCCCACGCTGACGTCACGCCCCCGTCAGCGTGATGTCACCCCGCTTTGCCGCCACCAGGCCTCTACGTCACCCCTGGCCCCCACGTCGCCTTGTCCACCCTGCCACCGTGTTAGTGCCACCTGGGCACCCACGTCACCTGCCACGTCACCTATCCATACCCGGGCCCATGATGACGTCAGCATGACATCATCACAAAAAGGCGCCAATATGCCAAAAATGCATAAAAAGGCATCAAAAAACCGTTATTTCGCATTATTTTCTACGACGCCTGGAGCTCCTCTGAAAGCGAAATTCAGCCTCCAACGGTCAAAAAGCAAAAGCTATCTGCCAAAGTTGTTGCCGCCTCCATTGTCAACCCAACTACCTGCAATTCAGCCAATTCGACCGGTGCAAACCCCTTGTACGCCATTAAAACCAGGCATTTTTCCGTAGGCACCCTCTCTTGTCCACTGTTCTCCGTGTAATCCTGTTTTCCTGCTTAAACAACTCAGTTAAAGGACCCACATTGTTGAAATTCACCTCTAAAATCTACCTAAAAAACCTCTGAAACCCCTGCACGACGGAAGTCTCAAGGAAGCCCATGACCCTCGGTGAAATTTACCATTTTTTCAAAAGAAGCAACTAAAAAAGCCGAGCCACCGGCTAGAAGACTGAATTGACAAAGTTCCCCCACCCCTGCTAAAGGAACTCTCTGCAAATAACCAGCTAACCAGCTCAAAAACACTTTGGTTCCTCAAAATAGAGTGCCCCACAGATTCATTAAGCCTGTGATAGCCTCCTTTCACTGCCAAACTGCTCACTGCAAACAGAGAGTAGCAAGCCATTCCTCAGCATTCACATCAAGCTTAAATTACAGCAAACCACCAGCAAAAGCAAGACAATGGCCACTCCAGCTGCTCTGGATGTATTGCCTATAAATCCACCTAACAGAGAGCTAGAAGCTATACCACTGGTGGACAGTGATGCCCTCATCACAGACTTTGTGGCAGAGAGAAACCACTTGCAAACATATTGCCAATTAAGAAACAGTCACTTGGACATCAGTGACCTTTATGGGCTCTGGAAATCTAATCTACCCACCTACTTCCTACCTCCTCTCAACATTTTCCCTGAGATCATCCACCTATGTGCAGAGAACTACGACCAGAAACTCAAGGCTATGAAATCTCCTTCTGGGAGCATCCTCTTCTATATGACTCCAGATTCCATCAACCAGATGCTCAACTACAAGCAGACCCAGTTGCTATACCCCTTCTCCATGAACTATTTGCTAGATGAGGGCTCCAAACTTTCTAGTGCAGACATTACTGCCATAGCCAGGAAATTCATGAAGGTAGACTGCCAACCTTCTGGGCCACCTCCTTTCTCCTATGCAGATTTCAATAAGGTTGGCAAGCTACTGGTAGATATGCTGACCTTTGTGTTGGGGTTCACCACAAACAAGCATGTTGATCTATCTGTGCTGATCATGCTCTCAGCATACAGCCTTATGAAACCCCCTACTATGAAATACAATTATGCCAAGTACATTGCCAATAAGATACATGATCAATTGACAAGGCTGGATAGAGAGGCAATATTCAAATATTCCTCATACATCTATCACTTATTCTTATACTACCAAACAGATTGCTTCCAGTGCTCAATCAAGAAGCTGGACTCACAGGGTGAGAGAAGGTCTGTGATCTTCTGGTCTTCAGTCTTCCACCAAGTCCAGAATTCCCCCTACTCATATTGTGAATTCATTGATCAGTTTGTGTATCCAGTCACATGCCTTTTAAAAAGGACTACTCCTATCAGATTGTCCAAGGATATGTAGAAAATCTTGCAGCTATCCAGAAGCTACAAGATTGGTGATTGGTACTTATACCAAAACCACATTGTCATCAGAATTTATGGCTGTGAGCTCTGTCCCTACAAGGTCCCAAAGTATGTCCCTATGAGGCTATCTTCCCTGGAGTACTATAGACAACTTATAAACTCTGATCTAACACACTTTCACAGTGCCAAGAAGAAAGCCAAACTGAAGTTCAGGGACCACCTAGGCCCATTTACCATGAACAAAAAAGATGGTTGGCAAGAAGCTGACCAAATACTAGGACAACAGCTCAAACTCAAGAGAAGCTTCTGGTGGGTCCCTTATGACCCTGAAGGTTTCATCAGTGCAAGGAGGGTTAAATATAGGCTGCGAGCCTATAAGCATTCCCCACTCCCTCAAGTACAACATTTTGCTAATCAAGATGAATGGGTGCCTGAATCAATAGTAGAGGAATTGACTCAGGAAGAAATAATGGATCAGAATGTAAAGGACTTGGAAAAAACTCTTGACTTAGACTCTTGTCAACAGGTCTTGTTCAAGCAACCAGTCCAAGCAGGAGAAGGCACCTCTACTGCCCCAGCTACACAGGACATCCAACAGGCTCCAGCAATAACAACCACAACAAAAGGAAAGGAAAAGATTGATGAACAACAAGAGGTAGAAACAGGGCAGCCTAGTACTTCAAAGGACCAGCAATCAGGACAGGCCCCTCCCCAGCAAACTGAACAAATTCAAAACCCAGTTTTGAAGACTCCTCTCAATGATGAGAGAGGTAAAAAGAGAGACAGAGAAGAAATCACACCTCCAACAGGGTCATCACAGCAACCAGAGGCCAAGAGGCCGAGGGTAGAC
>APFE030755153.1:121811-161932 GCA_000404065.3 Pinus taeda
TTAGGGACTTAAGAGCCCTCAGTTTATGGACATTTGTGATTGGGGTTGAAGTGCCCAAAAATGTCTATAACAGGGGGGGATCGAACCCTCATGGGGGGGACAAGTCTCCCCCCACACCCCCCCGTGTGGGGGGGTGTACAAACTTCCTGGGGTATACATCCGGCTAAAACAAAGACCTCTAAATAATCATGCTTCACACCTAACACAAAAATGGTGACATGTGTGATCACTCACAGGCTGACACATGGCAGTTATGGCATCAACAATCACATATCAATGATCAGAGGTTGAGGCTTGTTGTGCATTAGAGTGATACCTCCAATTAAAAACCTCTCTGGGAGGGGCTCTGATAAGAGGGTTGGACATGGGCACATGAAGAGTCATTGGACCAAGGGCCACATGCAAAAGTTGATCAACGATTGCAATACGCATTTTGCAACTTGTGACACTTTAAAAGTTTCGATTGTGAATTTTTGGGAAAAGGAGCTCTGGTATGAGGGCTTAACTGCAGTCACGTGAAGAGCTAAAGGACCAGCGCTAAACATGAAAGGTGACTACTAATCGAAAGTCCTGGAGGGTGAAACCAAGTGTTGCATTATAAAATCGTGAATTGCAAAGTCTCGATATTTTAAAGGCTCAATCACATATTATGTGTGTAGGGTGATTTAATGGTATGCTAAATCCATTGTCATTTGAATATTTCAACTCGGGGGTTTCGTAAACTTATATGCAAACCAAAATATATGGGACCTCAAATGAAACTATTGTAGAAAGCTTGTCTAGGATGGAAAGAGAGAAAGGAAATGCATATTACAAATATAACTAAAGAAAATTGCAAAATAAATCTCATGCAAGAAAACTAAATTATATTCTAAAGTTGGAATGAATGAATTAATGCCATGGCCTCTCTAAATTATTCAAAAGCAAACTAATCTATGTACAACTATAAGAAGCAAACTATGATAATCTAGAAAGCAGTAAATAGCATAGTTTAATGACAATCAAATCAGATGTAATAAAGTAAATCAAACTTGCAAAAAGAAAATCACACTTATAGAAAGCAAAGCACACTTGCATGAAAGGAAATAACTATAATCAAACTATGTTATAGTTTTATGCAGATTGTGGTTGATGGGGATCCTTCCATTCCTCAATGACCACACAAGAACAACTATCACATCTTAAGAATCAAACAACACTCATAACTCATGATTTGGAGAAAATTATATTATTCACGCTGAATGAACAATCATAAATCTGACGCTAATGAATAAAATGACAACTATTAGCTTCCTTTGAAGGATTCTCCTCCTATTTATACATGAATTAGGGATATATATACTCAATAAATGTAGATCCCTTAAATATCTACTAGATCCATACTTGTCTCAACTTATCCCTAAATACTAGATACAAATCCCATGACTTATAAAGATCTCCATGACATTTCTCCTTGGAATATGGTCCACCTCTTGAGTTGAAACTCGACTTTGATCTTGGGAGGGAACATAAGGGTGACTTGGAAGCTTCCAAATGATCTCCACATGTCACAAAACACATAACACACACACACACACACACACACACACACATATAAATGAAATCATGTTAATTTCCTAGTTTTTAATCATGAATTCACTTTAAATACATAAATAAATAACTTTGGGAAACAAGGATCCTAACCCATATAATCATGAACGTGGTTACTTGATGTAGGGCTTTAGCCTAGATAGTTGTGAAATGAGGGCTAAATGGTTTATGAAAGGATGGAAATATGGATGAATATGGAAGACAATTTTGAGACTCAAAAATTTGGTCCCATGTAGCATAATATTTCTAAGGAATCGGCCCTCTTTTCTACTAAGTCCCGAAGTATTATTTCAAAGGACTATCATAATCCTATACTTCAAAGGATCAACCCCCTTTTCTAGCCTAAAGGCTTAAGCCCCAAAAAGGTTTCAATCATGGGTCCCTTGGCCCTGATTATATAGTTTCTACCTAAGCCCCAGGGGCTAAGGCTCATAGATCAAATACCATCATTCATTTCAAACCCCCAGTGTTTTCCAAAGTTTAACAAAGAGGGGTGGATCCAAAAAGTGGATTTGATAAAACCATCTTTGTATATGTGGCAATCTACGGTGAATTTCGTACCCCCCTGACTTGAAAAAACATACCACCAAGGCCCCCCCCTCGCAACCCCGTAAATCCATTAGTGGTTTTGGGGGTAAATTTTCAAGCTGATGTAGCAATTGGAAAACAATATATACCTCATTTCATTTAGTGTATCAAACCAAATCGATTAAAACTTCCAGGTGTCTTTGAGAAAGGAATTGTATTGCAACAACTGCGTTGTTGTGGAGTATTGAAAGTAGTTTGAATATTTCGATCGAGTTATCCCATTCGGATTTCTTGTAAAAAGTTTGTAAAACATCGAGGGAGAAATAACATGGGAGTATTCAAAAACTTCAAAGTACCAAGGCATAAAATCAGTAGACATAGGATTACAGTCTCTATTCTTAAGACCTAAGGAAAGTGGCAGAGAATTCCAAATTCAATTCCAAGGAATTTGACTCAAGTAGCTCAACAATTCGAGGTAGCACACAACATATTTCAAGTAATCAAATACATGCTACAACTAAAATTCAACACATGGCATAAGATGAACATATTTTGGGTATCAACAACCAAAGGAAGAACATGAGCACTAGTGAACCAATTCCAGATTTCAAGGAAAGATACTTGCAAGCAGTTTAAAGTTTCGAGCAAGTAAATTAGAGAGATTGTTTTATTTTTAGATTATTGTTAGGATTGATCCCTGTAATAGCTTCTATTATAGGATTTCTAATGAAAGCCTCCTGGCTCCAGTTTATGATAGAATTTGCATTTATAATATGTCTTTCTAGTGTTTCCATAACCTGTTTTCTACACATGTTCAAAGTATTATAGAAGATCTAGGTAAGAATAGATTGAGTCTCAATCTCTCTTAAATCCCCTGCAAGTTAATAATCATTTAAAGAGATTAGTATATTGGATTTTATGTTTGAGTTAGCTCTTCTTTGAACTAATTATTTTTTATCCTTCTATCTTCTCCTGAATATGTTTTTTTAGGCTGTAGAAATTTTGTACGCACATCCAAATTTCCCTAGTTGTTAAGTAATAAGGTTGACTACTAGTTTATTAGGAATATCCATACATTCTTCTATCATAATCCTTTAAAAGCTAAGTCATTCTGTCAGGCTGGAAGCTGACACTTTCAGAAGGGACCTTGTGAGAGAGGCCTTTAATCATGAATAGGGATTGTCATTTATCGCCAACCACGCCGAATTAAAACCATTCCCTATTGAATTTAACTAAATAAAGTGACCCTTTGAGAGAGGCCTTTAATCATGATTATGGGTTGTCATTGATTTCCAACCACCCTAAATTAAAACCATTCCCTATTGAATTTAAATAAAAGGTACCCTGTGAGAGAGGCCTTATATAAATTTTCTTTCGAAATCTAAATAAATAAGGTAGGGGAGTTTGAGGTCATTTTTTAAGCATCAAAAGAACTCAAATCTTCATTGTATCTTTTGCATTGGAAAGTACACTGAACTAGATTTCCAATGGTACATAGAACTTCCCAAATGAACTCTTGGATCAAAAGATAGAACAAGTTGAGGTTCACTCTTCAAAATCTAGAAAACAAAGGAAAAAGGCTAAGTGTTGAGTCCTAGGTTCTAGCAATTGGAGGTCCTGCAGTATTGGAAATCTATGATCAGAGGTCCAAAGGGGCATCACATATTGCATTATCAGAGAAATGTTGTGTTGAAGTGTTAAATCACTAGGAAATATGCCTCAAGTGTTAAAGTCTCGGGAAACGCTGAAAGAAAATTATAAAGGAAATTCATCACAAAACAGAGCAAGGTTAGGAATTTTCTCTCTCCACCAAAAGGGATGCATGGCAATTAGGAATTGGATTCGATAAGGGACATATCGAGGATGACATCAGCAATGATGTGGTCATATAGTGGGCACGTGGTAGATAGATTCAGCATTTTCAAGGGTCATAAGAGGCCAAAAATGGGTGACATGTGTCACCACTCATAGGTTGACATGTGGCAGTGATGACATGAGCAATCACATATCAGTGATCAGAGGTTGAGGCTTATTGTGCATCAGAGTGAAGCCTCTAGGAGAGGGGCTCTGATAAAAGGGCTGGACTTGGTCACATGAATAGTCATAGGACCAAGGGCCACATGCAAAGGTGATTGGCAATCGCGATAGGCGTTTTGCAACTTGTGACACTTTAAAAGTTTTGATTGAAAATTGCTGGGAAAAGGAGCTCCGATATGAGGGCTTAACTGCAGTCATGTGAAGAGCTAAAGGACTAGGGCTAAACATGGAAGGTGATCAGCGATCACAAATCCTGGAGGGTGAAACCAAGTGCTACATTATAAAATCATCAATTGCGAAGTCCCAATATTATAAAGGCCCAAGTGCATATTATGTGGTCCCATGTAGCATAATATTTCTAAAGAATCGACCCTCTTTTCCACTAAGTCCCGAAGTATTATTTCAAGGGACTATCATAATGTTATACTTCGAAGAATCGCTCCCCTTTTCTAGCCTCAAGGCTTAAGCCCCAAAATTTTTTTGATCCTGGGTCCCCTGTCCCTGATTATATAGTTTCTACCTAAGCCCCAGGGGCTAAGGCTCATAGATCAACGACCATCATGCATTTAAGACCCCCCATTTTTTCAAAAGTTTAACAAAGAGGGGGCACTCCGAAAAGTGGTTTTGATAAAACCATCTTTGTACATTTGAAAATCTATGGTGAATTTCACAGCCCTGGACTTGAAACAACATACCACCAAGCCCCCTCCCCCCCACGAAATCCATTAGTGGTTTTAGGGGCAAATTTTTCAAGCTAATGCAACAATTGGAAAACACTACACCTCATTTCATTCGGTGTATCAAACCAAATCGATAAAACCTCTAGGTGTCTTTGAGAAAGGACTTGTATTGCAACAATTGCGTTTTTGTGGAGTGATGAAAACAGTTTGTATATCTAGATCGATCTATCCCACTCAGATTTCTAGTCAAAAGTTTGAAAAATACAGAGGGATAAATAGTAGGGGAGTATTAAACAACTTCAAAGTACCATGGAAGAAAATCAACAAGCATAGGATTACATTCTCTATTCTTAAGACCTAAGACAAGTGGCACAACATTCCAAATTCAATTCCAAGGAATTTGACTCAAGTAGCTCAACAATTCGAGGCAGCACACAACATGTTTCAAGTAATCAAAGACATGCTACAACTAAAATTCAACACATGGAATAAGATGAGTGTATTTTGGGTATCATCAAACAAAGGCAAAACATGAGCACTAGTGAACCAATTCCAGATTTCGAGGCATGATACTTGCAAGTAGTTCAAAGTTTCCAACAGATAAATTAGAGATTGTTTTATTTTTCGATTATTGTTATGATTAGATCCCTAAAAGCTTGTAACAATAGATGAAGGTTTAGCTTAATTTTTTCTTATATAGTCTTTTATTTGGAATAAAAAAGGGTTGGATTTTGATTCCAAGGCTCTTGACTCTGCAATAGTTTCTATTATAGGATTTCTAATGAAAGCCTTCAGGCTCCATATTATGACAAAATTTTTGTTTCTAGCATATCTTTCTAGTGTTTCCATAACTTGTTTTATGCACATGTTCAAAGTATTATAGAAGATCTAGGTAAGAATAGAATGAGTTTCAATCTCTTTGAAATCCCCTACAAGTTAATAATCATTTAAGAGATAAGTACATTGGATTTTCTGTCTAAGTTAGCTCTTCTTTGAACTGATTATTGTTTGTCCTTCTATCTTCTCCAGAATATGTTTTGTTTGGTTGTAGAAATATTCTACACGCATCCAAATTTCCCTAGTTGTTGAGTAATCAGGTTGAATTCTCAATTATTAGGAATATCCTTACATTCTTCTCATCATAATCCTTGAAAATATAATTAATTATGCCAGGCTGGAAGCTGACACTTTTAGAAGGGTCCCTATGAGAGAGGCCTTTAATCATGAATAGGGATTGTCATTAATCGCCAACCACCCCCAATTAAAACCATAAATCTGGCCATTGTGCTTCAAAGGTTGTTATTCAGTGATAGATAAATAGCATTAAACAAAACCTTGTAACAACTAAGGGAGCCCCATCTCGTTTAAGGGCCAACTTGAACCTAAAGGTTGGTTGAGTTGGTTTCCTGGAGTAGATTTGGAGCTAAGGTCTACCTACGGGAAACACATACAACAATCCCTTCAGAGAATAATGTTTATATATACCTCTGACATACTTGTTAAGGTTTTCCCCCTCACCTTACTCTACTTGACTGATTTGACAAGGGTTAACTGAATATAAAAAACTGATTAGAGTAGGTGTTGGCTTATATGGGCCTGATCCAGGTTCTAAAGAGTTATTTAGCTAAACAAATCCTGCGGCTACCGAGCATTTTGGCAACAGTCTGCAGAGCGCAGACTGAGGTCTCACCCGAGGTAGCAGGGGAGCGTGATGGAACCAAGTTTCCACACCCTTGGGATGTCTTGATGTGGTCTAGAGGATTCATGCACTGTTCTATGGCCTTTCACCACTCTACGTTTGCATAGATCCAGAACAAGGCAAATCCTTTCTATTTATTATTACTATGTTTATTATCGATCATATCTAATTCTTATGGTCTTTAAGAAAAAATCTAATAGAGATAACCAACTCACACACATAGAAAAGTTACAGATTTGCATAAACTCATAATATAAGCATAAGCGCACAGATCCAACAAATAGATCAATCATAAATTAACCAGATCTACAATATTTCAAATTCAACACAATATTCTAGAAGCAACTTATCTTTATCCAATTTCGTGCTAATAAAACCAAATCCACCCTGCGAACTCAACTACAAGGGTCCGCACACACAACTACGAACTCTACTAGGCCTCTACGCACACAGCTGCAGAGCCTCTATCTATCTACCACCACCCTTGACTCAAACTTACAGATGCAGAAAAAACTGTCTTTACCCAACCATAACACCACGATTCATCCAAAATACAAACTTCCCTCTACCCTTAGAGCCTCGCTCTATTTATACATTCCCATGGTCCACAGACCATGGGCAGGCTGACTTACTTCCTATTATTCTATACTATTTCTTGGGCAGACAACTGTTTGACTTGACCTATTACATTTCACGCTCCACATATTTCAGAGGTATACAATATTATTATCCTAACTTCTAGGCTTTAAGCCCTAAAACTATTACACAGGACCTTTGCTACCCAACAAGCCCCCAACACAATCATCATGACTCATCTTGAGTCACTCATCGGTGTGGTGATACACGTTGCCTAAGCTCCACGATTCACCTTACTTTGAGTGACGCACTTCATTTTGCAGCTCCCTCTTTATCTCCTACAATGTTTCTTCTAGCTCCTACTCCATTGTCACTACCACTTCATGCAACCGATAATGCTCATTCTTCTATGCTTGGTTAACACAGAACACCCCTTCGTAGTATTTTAGCTCTAGCTGAGGTGCCGCATACGGGAACTCTTCGTACCAATGCAGCCATTTTCCAATTTTATATCTTATGTACACACTTTCTGCTACACCTTGTGTTGCAATTTTGCAAGACCATTATTGTTGTCCACAAGATCTCAATATTCAAGGTGCGTTAGAGACATCCTACTAACTGCAATTACACCATTTGTCTCTGTATTTACATCCTTTCCCTTATCTTTCATGGTTCGCCGTGCAGCCCATAGGTGAGGCAGCGACATCTGAACTAGTTATTCTTCATGTCTACAAATTTCTGGCACATCCCCTACTGATGATGTTGAACTCTGCATGGTGCCCGTAGCTATCACTACCATCCTTTTCAAAAACCCAGGCACCTCTAATGGCCAGATCACAACCCTTGTCCTTACTCCTTGAGCATAGATAATGAATAGTTCCATAACGGTGGGAAGGCACAATAGCTTACAGCTCTCAGAAGCGTAACTCATTCCATGGATGTCCACCTGTGATTTGTAAGTGTCTCAAAGTTCAAATTTGTTGGCTCTGGCCTCTTCTACTGCCCTCATGCTAAGCCTGTCACAAATTTTTCCAGATCTGGAGCGTACCCCATCTCTTAATTGCCCGCTACCCGCTCCCTTTTGCCATAACTCAGACATCTTGCCATGAATAGTGATAGCAATCATCACCTCTCTGCTTGTCGCCACAGTAATGCAGACCTTTCCACACAACTACGACCCTTGTGACATATCAAATCTACGCGCACCCCTATTGTCACACAGCTGCTCCCCAGACTGCTTTACCATCCTGCACTCTCTTTCAATTGGCTGGAGAGGTGAGACTATCCTCCAGGCAATTAGTCAGGTGGTTGGCCCACTCATGTAGAGCTTTAGGTGACTGCCATTTACCCTTTCCAAGAAGGGGTCTCCATTGAGCTTAGCAAGCTAGACCACACCTCCATCTATAACTTCTTTGACTACATAAGGTCCCAACCAGTGCATGTGAAGCTTGCTAGGGAATTTTTCGAACTTGTTGTCATGTAGTAATACTAGATCATTTTATTTGAATGTGTGCATCTTGATATGGTGATCATGTCAAGCCTTCTCTCACTGCTTTTGTACTTTCTGATGAAATCTTGCTAGAAATCGCTCCTACTCCAATTCCTCAAATTGCGCGATCCTCTTTGACAAAGCCGCACGGTCTTCCATACCTGTCTCTACTGCTATTCGCAAACTAGGTACAATTTACTCCAAGGGCATGATGGTTTCCTTGCCGTAGACTAACCAGAAAAGTGTCTGGCCTGTCAATTTTTCGCATGTTGTTCGGTATGCCCATATCACAGTAGGTATACATAAATCCCAATCGTTGCGCTATGCATTACATACCTTGGTCAACATTGTCTCCAAAATTTTGTTAAACGCTTCAACGGTCCCATTTTCTTGAGGATGATATGGCATACTCTGTTGATGATATATCTAAAACTCCTCAGTGATCGCATTGATAGTCTCATTGAGAAAATGCATTCCACGGTTGCTCATTAGTATTCTTGGACATCCAAATCGTGTTAACACATTCTCGAACAGGAATTTTTTAGTTGTAGTGGTCGTACAGTCTTTAACCAGTTGTGCTTCCACCCATCAAGTCAAGTAGCGTGCCCCCATCCTTCTTAGAGGTGTGATCAGTCCCACAAAATTGATCGCCCATTTTTCAAATGGTTGCAGTGACATTTGTGGCTTGAGCGGCATTTCATCCCTCCACAATGGTTTCCCAGTCCATTGACATAGGTCGCAGGCCCGATAGTACACTTTTGAATCTTGATGTAGAGTTGGCCACCATAGTCTAGCGCAAAGAATATTTTGTGCTGTGGCGCAGCCGACATAATGTCCTCTAGCAACCCCCCCATGTGGTTCAACCCAAATTTGTCCTTGCTTGAATTCAAGTACATATCTACGTAAGATTTTGTCGTTGCCCATTTTGTAGAGGTGCCCTGCAATAACAGTAAAATCTTTTTTGCGTATCACCAATTCTTTCTTCTGCTGAACAGAATATCCCTGTAGCACAGTTCTTGTGGTTAAGAAATGGCCAACCGTGACCCATACTGCATATAGTTATGCATCTGATAGCCCTTCCTCTAAGTTTGTGGGCTCTTCACCATTCTCAATTTGGGACAGGTGATCTGGGCTTGCGTTTAGACATCCTAGCTTTACAATGACTTCAAAATGATATTTTTGAAATAATAACAACCATCTACAAATGCACCCCCCCAACACAAGCTTGGTCACCAGGTATTTGAGTGCAAAGTGAACAATGTACATCTTAAAGTGTCCTCCAAGTAGGTAGTGGTGATATTTCTGGAGTGTGTACACCATCACTAGACCCTCCCACTCTATAGTGGAGTACCTCTTCTCAACTTTGGATAATCTTCAACTTGTGAACACTATCGGGTGATCAATTCCTTCTTCTCCTTCCTGTGTGAGTACTGTGCCCAATGCCATACACGACGCATCAACATGTACGTGAAACTCGATGTCCCATTTTGAAAATACCAAGATCAGAGTTGATGCCATCTTTTTCCTTGAGCATTTCCAGACTTTTGTTACATTCCTCATTCTATCAATAAGTAGCATCCTTCTTCAACAATTGTTCCATTGGTGTCATGATCTGCGCATAGCTCTTGATGAACTTCTGGTAATAACCAGTGTGTCCTAGTGTGGCATGTAGCTGCTTGACACTTCGTGGCACTTGTAGATTGAGTATAACAGCAATCTTCATCAGATCCACCATGAGGCCTTGCTTACAGACCACATGGTCGAGCAAGTTCCTGAAGGGGACAAGGAAAATACACTTCTTTAGGTTTAGCGCAATCTAGTGTCATTGGCATGTATGCAGTATTAGCCATAAGCTTGCAGTATGCTTCTTAAATAGCCCAAATATGGTCCAATAATCAAGATATACCTCTAAGAACTTATGTATGAATTCCTTGAAGGCAGCTACCACGACACGCGAGAATATCGTTCGCACATTCTTTAATCCAAAGGGCATCACCGTATACTAAAGCAACCCCATTTGATAGCGAACATTGTTTTACTCCTATCCTCTGGTGCAATCTTGATATGGTGATACCTCGAGAAGTTGTCCATAAACGAGTAGGCTTCCTGTCCTCCCAAATTTTCCAATACCTCGTCTGTAAATGGTGTCAGAAATGGATCGTTAACACATGCATCATTGAGCTTCTAGAGTTCCACACAAATGCGAATTTCACCTTTCTATTTTTTCTCCTACACAACCATAGGACTTACCCAGTCAGATTCCTCCACTGGTTCAATTATTCCCGCTACAAGCATCTTGTCCAATTCATCGCGGACCTTCACTTTTTATTTTGGATTCAACCGATAAGGTCGTTGCTTCACTGGCTTTGCATCCAGCTTCAAGGTTATCTTCATTACTCGTAGGTCGTCGAGAATCCCTTATAACTCCGTGATTTTAGTCAGGGATAAATCTTGATATTCCCGAAGTAGTTTGACAACTGTTTCCACTGTGGCATCATCCCAATAGTCCCCAAGAATTACATACTTCGGCTCTTTCTCCATTCTAATGTTTACTTGTTTCATTTTTAGCAGTGTTGTTATGTCGGGATCCTCAATTTCTGGTCCACGAACCTCGCGACTCCCCTCTGTTTTCTGAATATTGATGTTCCTAGGGTCATCCTCATCATCTTCTACCTGCACATTGTAACATTCAAGGGCCTGGCTCAACTGTCGCGACTAGTCTAGCTGCACGACTTCTTCTGGTTCCAGTGGTATTTTGAAAATAGAGGCTTTGACCAGCTGCAACACGTCGCCCACCGTATCCATCCATTTATCTTCAAAGAGGTGTCATCACTAAGGTTGTTCCCTACTTCCTAAAGGGAATACGGCTGAGGTAACCACTAACCAGTCTTTTAGTTACAGGTCCTAGCCTACCTGCAACCAGAGAGGGCTCTCTCTTTATAATTTAGCTTTGTTGGTGGGTGATTTTAGGCTAGTTATGGTGTACTGATTTTGTTTTAGATTTGGTAGGTTGGTGAATTCAAACAGAGATGAGATATAAGTTACAGAAAAGCTCGGGCCATTGGGCAATGGAGTTCATGACTGTGTACTGCTGAAGTATGTTTTTGAGGAAAGAGTATTGCTGCAAAGCTAGATACGCATCTGTGGAACAATTTTTAAGATTAGGTGATGAAGTTATAGAATTAGTGAGTGAAAGGAAGTTAAGAATCTTCCACTATGCTAACAGGGGAGAAAATGAGAGTATTGTTTAAGAGCAGTTAACAATTCCTAAACAATATTCATAGTGAGAGAATTAGTTTAAACATGAGGAATTAAGAATCCATATCCATGGCTAATCCTGAAGAAAACATATTAGAAACAGAGATTGAGCATAAGGTGTATTCAAACAAATCCTAAGCTATTCTTTTTCCCTGTTACTATGATTATGAATCATATGTGAATTTTTGCATACACAGAAAGACAAAAAACATGGTTCAGAATAACTTATTGTTCCATTAAACGACACAGGAATTCTGCAACATGACACAGTCCTTCATTTCCACCTTCAGACAGTATAGGAACCAGGAACTCCACCAGCAATTTGTATTAGCAAAAAGTCTGAAATATACAATGCAGCTCTTCTAAGAGAGTTTCACTACAACTGATCTTCAATACGTTCTATGAGGGGATATATATACAAAAATAGGATACAAAATATCTAGACAGTGAGTTATTGTGTAATAAATTACACCACCAACTCTCTTACAAAAGTAAATGAAAGAAATAACTATAGCAGTTAATATTGATGTGGCAGCTGTCTTTTTGTCAAACTAATTTTCACTTTTTGGATCAACAAAGTTGGTTGTAGCTGCGTCTTTAAATCTGCATTTGTTGAGCCTGTTGTCTGAGTGCTTTGATGAGTCACTGTACTGATTCTTCCTGTGATACCTGCGTGCTTGATTCTCTGCTGACCTGTACTGTGACTGAGATCTGAATTTTGACAAAAAGGAAGAATATACTTGAATCACCTGGGCAGTACTTCCAGCATTGCTTGCCACCAATCAGCTGGTAGTAGCTGATGTCTCCTTATTTTTATGAGCATTTCATATGCTTCAGTATGTCTATAGAAATTTGGAGGCACTTCAAACAAATGATTAATCTCATGTTCAATAAAAAATAAATTCTCTAATTTATCATACAGAGACTTCCCAGAGGGAGGTCCTGCTTCTTTTGTGGCACTGGTGGATGTTGTAATCTGATTTTCAACATAATTGTCGATCCTTGTGATGTATTGATCATATGACAGCAGTTGTCCAGTACTAGTCACTAGGCTAGGCAATCCTCTATCTTGCAATGCTGTTATCTTTGCCCTGAAATCATCTATTTCTGCCTTCATATCCTGACATTTCCTTTCTAGAGCCTATGTGAAATTTCTTAAGGTCAGCACTTTCTTGGCTGTCAGGATAGTGTCTGTTCTACTATGTATATCCAGTGCTGCCAATTCTTCCTTAGTGTGAGTATTAAGGAAATGTATCATCTTATTAGCCTGCTAAGGCATAACTCCCATTGTTGTTCTGGCCTTCTGTATTTCAACATGAGCTATGCCTGTCAATTCAATTTGCTCATATATTTCCTGTATTGACCTCCATTGGTCATGGATTGATTGGCCAATTTTGGCCCATAGAATCTTCTTGATCTCAGCCAGAGTTTTTCCCAGAAGTAGTTCTTTTTCTAAGGCCTTCACTCTAGTCTCTAAGGCTTTTATCTCCCTTTTCTTCTCTGCCACTGCCATTTTGGACTTATCATAGCTGGCCTCTAGCTTGGCCAGTCTTTCTTTGGCTCCATTAATTTCTGTCACTTGAACTTCAAGTTCCTTGACAACTTTCATTAAGTCCTCCATGTTCATACTTAATTCTGGTGCTGTTGTTGTTGCCGTTGTTGCTTCCGTAGCTGATGTGGCTGTGGTAGGTGCTGGAATGGCAGGAGGGGATGTCGTTGCTTGTGTAGGAGGAGCAGGGCCAAGAGTTGTAGAAGTTTGAGGGGGTTGGGAGGTTGACTCCCCTTGCTTGTCTTGTAATGCCTTTTCTAATTCTACTTCCATCTGTAGTATTCTCTGATTCATCTTCAGAAGAAGATCCATGGTCTCATCAACTTGCTTTTCCTGTGCAAGTTCTTTTGTTTGAGGGTGAATGGTTGGAGGCAGCTTTGCCTACTTTCTAAGTGCAGTAATGTCATCCTCCTTTTTCTTCATAAGGGCCTTAACACCATTTGGATCTTTAGGATCATGTCCTAGATCAATGATTATGTCTTCCAAATTTTTTATTCTGTTGTCCTTAGCAGTGGAAGACATCCTTTCCAAATCTAGCTGTGTGTTTGTATTTTTCAGTGATTCTTTTAATTGATTGGCCAGCATGGCCCTGTCTGCAAGTGTGGCATACACCATTTCCCCTGTTTGCTTGTGCATTTCTATTTGATCCATGGGATGTATGTCCTTGGAGAGGACCTCTAGGTTTGTCTTTGTGTAGTCTGCAGCTGATTTGGGCTTTGGAACCTTAGGCTTAAAATGAGTCAAAATCATTTTATCCTCCTTAATATCATATGCTGCCACCAATCTTTGTTGCTTGGAGGGTGTTACCTTTAGGAATTGATCATAAAGTTGAACTCTCAAGAGTTCATTTTGTGCCTTAATCTCCATAAAACATCCTTTGATACTAGCTGGTTGCTTGCCCTGCTGCCTGGAAGAGGACACTTTTGTACTTTGTTGCATGGCTTGTTCCTGCTGGAATGAGCTGGTAGCAGTTTACTCGCTCGATTCTCCTTCTTTGCTCTGGCTCTACCTCCTTTCTTCACTGATGTGCTCTTCTTCAGCCTCAGGGTCAATCCTTTTCCTCTTGGCCTCTGGTTGCTGTGTTGACCCACTTAGAGTTGTGGGCTCCTCTCTGTCTCATTTTCTGCCTCTCTCTTCATTGAGACGAGTTTACAAAACTGGAATTTGGGATGCTTCAGCATACTGTAAAGGGGCTTGCCCTTGACTTTGATCCTTTGAAGTGCTGGGTTGTTCTGCCTCTGTTTCCTGTTGTACATCCATCACTTCTTTTCCTTTTGTTGTGACTGTTTTTGTTGTAGATGCCTGCTGGGTGGTCTGTGCAGCTGCAGCAGTGGATGTTCCTTCTCCGACTTGGATTGGTAGCTTGAATGTGACCTGCTGAAAAGAATCCAAGTCAAGAGTTTTCTCTAAATCTTTCACAGTTTGCTCCATTGTCTCTTCTTGAGTAAATTCCTCCACTAATGTCCCAGGTACCCATTCATCTTGGTTAGCAAAATGTTCAATTTGTGGATCTGGACAATGTTTATAGGCTAGCATCCTATATTTGACTCTTCTGGCACTGATAAAGCCATTAGGATCATAAGGGACCCACCAGAAACTCCTTTTTAGTTTAAGCTGTTGCCCCAGTATTTGATCAGCTTCTTGCTAACCATCTTTCTTGTTCATGATGAAGAGGCCTAGATGGTCTTTGAATTTCAGATTGGCTTTCTTCTTGGCACTATGAAAGTGTGTAAGATCAGAATTGATGAGTTGCCTATAGTATTCCAAGGCAAACAATCTCATAGGCACATATCTTGGGAGCTTGTAAGGACAGAGCTCACAACCATAGATCCTGATGACTGTGTGATTTTGGTATAAATACCAATCACCTATTTTGTAATTCTTGGACAGTTGTAATATTTTATGCATGTCATTTGACAATCTGGTAGGAGGAGTTCTTTTCAAGAGGCATGTGACTGGATAGACAAATTGGTCAATGAATTCACAGTAGGAATAGGGAGAGTTCTGGACTTGATGGAAAACTGAAGACCAGAAGATGACAGACCTCCTCTCACCTTATGAATCCAGCTTCTTGATAGGGCATTGGAAGCATTATATCTGATAGTACATGAACAGGTGATAGATGTATGTTGAATACTTAAATATTGCTTCTCTGTTCAGCCTTAGCAGTTGGTCACGTATTTTGTTGGCAACAAGCTTGGCATAGTTGTATTTTATAGCAGGGGGCTTCCCAAGGCTATATGCAAATAACTAGACCAACACAGTTTCATAAATATGCTCATTTGTGGAGAAACCCAGCGCAGAGGATATCATGTCCACAAGCAGCTTGCCTACCTCATTGAAATTTGCATATGGGAAAGGAGGTGGCCCAGTAGGTTGGCAGTCTGCTCTCATAAAAGTTTTGGCAACTGCAGCAATCTCAGTGCTAGAGAGCTTGGAGCCTTCATCCAGCAAGTGCTTTATGGAAAAAGGGTAGAGCAGTTGGGTTTGCTTGAAGTTGAGCATCTAATTAATGGAATCAGGAGTAATGTAAAATAGTATGCTCCCAGATGGAGACTTAATAGCTTTGAGGCTTTGGTCATAATTCTCAGCACAGAGGTGAATGGTTTCAGGAAAGATATTCACAGAAGGCAAGGAGTAGATGGGCAGATTTGACTCCCATATGCCATACATGTCACTAATGTCCAAGTGGCTATTCCTCATCTGGCAGAAGGTCTGCAAGTGGTTCCTCTCTCCCACAAAATCTTGAATGAGGAAATCACTGTCCACTAGAGGCATTGCTTCAAGCTCCTTGCTGGGTGTATTGATAGTAGCAACATCTAGAGCTGATGGAGTGGCCATGTTTAAACCTTCCTGGATTAGTACTTGAGCTTAGGATTAGTGGAAAGGCTGAAGACTACACACTAAATTTGTTCTTGGGAATGAGTAGTTTTGAGAGTTCAAAAATACTTTTCACAGGGTTGATGAACTATGGGGCACTCTGTGGAAAAAACTAGAATGTTTTGAGCTAAGTAGCTGGGGTTTTGCAGAGGGAATTCTTGTAAGGGATTAATGCACAGTTGTATGCACTTCAGTTGGCAGGCTCAGGCTTTATAATCACTTTTTAATAGTGAATTATGCAGGAGGCCGCGAGCTTTTCGAGTTTCGTTGGTGCCGGAACTTTACCAAGATTTTAGGTAGTTTTTAAGTAGATAATTCAACTTTGAGGAGCATGTAGAGATTGTTTGTAGGAAACTAGGAGAAAAATGGAAAAACAGGGGTAAAATAGGTCGGCTGCAGGCAAATACCTAGTTTTTGCAGCTCCGAGGGTGTTGAATTGGTACAATGGCAAGCAATCAACTTGAATTCAGCAGGTGGTGGCGGCTCGAATGGTTGAATTGTGAATTTGGCGACAATTCATCGTAAAAGCATGCACAACGCTCCAAAATGAGTGGTGAAAATGACATAAGAATGGCTCTTTCGCGTGGTTTTATGCGAAATTAGGCCTTTTTGTCGCTTTTCAGCGATGACGTCAGCATGACGTCATCGGTGGGTCCCGGGTATGGCAGGGTGATGTGGCGGCTGACGTGGGTGACCACATGGCGGTGACACGATGGCAGGGCATGGACGTGACTGGATGATGTGGAGGCGACGTGGAGTAGTGACGGCGGACGTGGGCGCTGATGTCATGGTGATGTGGGTATGATGTCACAGGGCGGGCAGGCGGTTTCTGGTTTCCCCAGAGCACCCTTGAGTGGTAAGTGGTAAGAAGGGGGGGGGCTCCGAACAACCCGGGATATCTACGCATGGTGGGGGTACGGCGGTGAAACCGCCAATCCCCCAGACGCTAAACCTCTGCCCGTTCTCCTGTGATATTGACCGCCCACCCTTGGATCATATCGCCCACGATCGGACGGCTGGCAGGGAATGTGATGTGACGGCGGTTTAAGACAAGGGGATCCGCCCGATTTAAATAATAAATTAAATAAAATGCGAGTGGGGTGGGTTTAGACTTAGGGTTAGCGGGGTATAATGCACGCCCGATGTAAATGTTTAATTAAACAACATTAGTGCGGAAGGGGTAAGAGGGGTTTATGAGGGCGGAAACTATAGGATTTTAATTTTCAACCAAATTTTTTGATTAAAACCCATAGTCTGGAGTAGTGAAGGAGGGTTAATATTAGTCCCTGATGGACTAATATTCCCCAAGACATGACTGTATAGCTATATTGCTAGGGGGAGGGTATTTATAGATTTTTTGGGATTTTTATATATTTTTTGTAGAATTAGGGAAGGGGAATGCTTAGCAAGCTAAATAATACATTAGTTGTTAATATGACATTGTGAGGTGAATATGTAGGGAAAAATGCCAAGTTTTCAGAAGTAAAACTTAGAGATAGAGGATGAGTGGAATTAAGAGTAATGATTTTTACACAAGAAATGTGGCTTCTTTTTCTTGAATAAACTTCATAGTTTGATCTGGTACTTGTCATGGAATGAAGTGAAACAGGACTCTTGGGCAGATCCCAAGGTCCTTGGGGAATGTTAATAAATGATGTTTGGGGAAAAGGGGGAAATTAGACATGCTTCCATTGTTATGTCATCAAACCTCTGCCATGGTGCCAATACCCTGAATGGGATGAGTCCTTCTCTTGATATGCCAAATGGTAATTCCCCCCTCACTTCTGCAACCTTACACTACTTACCCAACCTAGCAATCCTAACATTTTTTCTTCATTTCAATTGGGTGCACTTGAATTAGCAGACCCTGATTGTCATCTTTTTCTTTTGACTGCCCTCCTATCTAAATCTACCCTTATTTCTTCCAAGGACCCAGATTAAGCAGTTGGGCTCCTTCATTTCTCTACCTAGCTAGTCATCTGCCAAGCTTGAGCTGTTTGGACAGGAATCATTCTCTATTCTGCAACAAGCAATTTAAACATGGCATGGTCTAGATTAAACTGTTGGGCCATCCATCAAGTATGATTAGCAGTAGTATTTGCAGACTGTGAAGCTTCCCAAAGGATAGTAGTGGCATTTTGACTGGCCACTTTCCTGGTCTTTAATTTGGGGTTCATTTTCACTATTCCTTTGACCAATTGATTTTCTTGCCTTTTGATTATTCTTTTAAGGCATACCCTCTTTTCATTTTTTAATTTTCCTAGTATGTATACAAAATATGGAACCTTTGCAACATGCAATGATGAACATATTTATCCCGTCAACTGTCAATCATGAAAGATGAAACCTATTGGTATAGGAACCTAATAGTGGCTCCACTTGGGGATGGCTTTTCCTGGTGGAAAGCCAAGAACAGTAGGTTATATGGCCTTATTTTTCTATTCTTTCTGCAGTGAATCCTTTTTAGCATGGACACCTTTGATCTGAATCGTATGAGCTTGTATGTAGTGTCCTTTGACCTCATTTGTGCAAGAATTACCACTTTGTGTCTTGCTGGCCTGTATCACTGTTTATCTTTGGTTCTCTATTTTGTTGGGATTCCTCAAACTTTCTTGTGGGACTTTTAATCATATATGTCACGCTTGATACATTTTGCTAATCTTTCTTTAAAATTTGTAGTTGGTTCTCTGTCTATCTGTTGTAAAAGAAAAATGTTGAAAATACACATATTTATGTACAATATGGAATTGCGCTATGCTCATGGATCATAATAGTGCTTGAGAATTCTCCCATTCACTAGGCCTTCCTCATTATTTGAGCCATCCAGACTCTTTAGAAAAAAGGTGTTATTCCCTTGCACAACTTGAATTACAAATGGTCCTCTCCAAATAAAATCAAATTTGCCATGTTTCCCTTTGTCTTCTCTCCTAGAGTCCCATTTCAATACTTTGTTTCCTATGAAAAAGTCTTCAACTTTTGTTCTTTTGTCAAACATCTTTTTCAGCTTCTCTTGTAGAACATGGGTTCTATGATACACCTCTTCCTTTGTTTGCTGCAAGTGAATTGTTTGATTCATGCTCCTCTGGATGTCATTAGGTTCTGCTTGTATTTCCTGCAGCAATTTGATCACAGGGATCCCAAGAGATGATAGGAAGACAGCTTCCAGACCATATACCAATTCATATGGACTTGTACCAATAGATATTTTAGTGGTCAATCTATCTTCCCATAGTGCATTGACCAGTTTCTTATGCCAATTCTTTTTGTTCTCCTCCAAGACCTTTTTGATGATATTGATGAGGCTTTTGTTGGAGGACTCAGCTAGGCCATTGCCTTGAGGGTAATAGGCTGTGGAATGACCTAGGGTAATATGATATTTGTGACAAACATTGATCATTCTTTTGGACTTAAAGGCAACTGCATTGTCTATTATGATCTTCTCTGGGCAGCCAAATCTAGACAAGATATTGGTTTCTAGGAATTGTATGATAATTGAGTCATTTTCTTGTCTACAAGGTATGGCCTCTATCCATTTGGTGAAGTAATATGTAGCTTTCAAAATCCATCTATGCTGGCCAGAGGATGAAGGGTGAATTTCCCCAATGAAGTCTAAGCCCCATTGTTGAAATGGTTTTTCAGTTGAAATGGGTTTGAGAGGTAAAGGCAACAACTTTTTCTTTCCTTCAAAGATCTAACATTTATGACATGACATCACAAACTTTTTTGAATCAACAAACAGGGAGGGCCAATAAAATCCAGCCCTCAGGATTTTATCAGCTGTTGATTTCCAATATAAGTGCCCTCCACAATCTCTTGCATGAAATTCTCTAAGGACCTTATCAGTTTCATCTGAAGTTAGGAAGTTAAGCAAGATACCTTCATGATTTTTCCAAAATAATACATTATCTATGATACAAAACTTTAAAGCTTTCATTTTCAAAAATCTCTTTTTGGTTCTGGATAACCCTGGAGGAGCTTGTAGGTTTGATAATACAAAACATATGTCAGCATACCAAGGTGATTGTAAGAAGGTTTGATTTATATGTGGAGCCGCCATCTCCTATTCGTTATCCATTTCATTGATGTCAAGGGCTTGGAAATTGGTTTCAGTCATTAGTTTAGCTAGCCCTTGTCCTTTTATAAGTTTTGTTGGCTTAATCTCTATATCATATTCCAAAATGTTGGCTATCCATTTGCCCCTCCTACCTTCAATTCCCTCTTGAGTTAAAATGTCTTTGACCACTGCATTGGGAACATATGCAATTATGTGGGAGTACAAGATATAGACTCTAAAATCCTTTATGGCCTTCACAAGGGCATATGCTTGCTTTTCCATGATCTGGTATTTGAGTGGGGCATCTCTGAGGGCTCTGCTGAAAAAGGCAATAGGTTTTTCACATCCTAAGTCATCCTTTTGTAATAAGACAGCAGCAATTGTATGCTCAAATGCAAAGGAGAAAATTATGAAGTCTCTATCAAATCTAGGACTTGTAAGAACAGGTGTTTTTGTCAAAGAAATCTTGATCTCCTCAAAAGGCTGTTTAGCTTCTACTGTCCATTTGACTTTGGCATCTTTCTTGAGCATGTTGTTCAACAATCTTATTAGTTCAGCCAAGTTAGGAATAAAGCTTCTTAGGAAATTGATCTTTACTAGAAAGGCTTGTAATTCTTTGATGTTTCTTGGATGAGGGACTTGAAGGATAGCTTGAATCCTATCAGGGTCAATTCTTATGCCATCTTTTGAAATTATATGACCTAAGAGTTTGCCTTCTTCCAGGCCAAATAGTGATTTCTTTAGCTTCAAAGATATGCCATACTTTCTAAAAATTAAGAACACTTGTCTGAGATGTTTTAAATGTTCTTGATCTAATTTTGAGAAAGCTGTGAGATCATCAAGGTATATGACTAAGAAATCATGGATTTCTTTAGCAAAGGCTATGTCCATTGCCCTCTAAAATGTGGCTCCAGCCTTCTTGAGTCCAAAAGGAATTTTAACATATTTAAAGGTTCCCCAAGGTGTAGTAAACGTTGTTTTATCCTGATCATCTGGGTGAACTAGAATTTGATTGAATCCTAAGAAACCATCCAATAGTGAGATCCTTGAAGCTCCCACTACCCTCTGTAAGATGTGATCCATTTTTGGCAAGGGGTAGAGGTCTTTGAGAGAGACTTTGTTCAAATTTATCAAATCAACACAAAGTCTTATCTCCCCAGTTTTCTTTCTTGTGGGTACAAGGTTTGAAATCCATTCAGAAAATCTTATAGGTGCGATGATTCCAGCGTCATACATTCGTTTTACTTCCTTTTCAATTAGGGGAAGAAGGATTGGATTCACTCTCCTCAACTTCTGTTTAAAGGGTTTATGGTTTTCTTTCAGGAGTATTGTGTGTTGGATAACTGAAGTATCATAGGATTTGAGGTCCTCATAACTCCAAGAAAACACATCTTGAAACTCTTTGAACAGTTCAATATATTCTGATTTCTTATCAGGAGGTAAGGTTCTAGAAATATTTATCATTTTGGGATTTTCAGTGGTCCCAATATTACACTCCTCAATTTCTGCATTTATGGGTTGCATCTTTGGTTTCTTAGGGATGTCATTTGAATCAAAAATGTCTTCTAAAGGAGTAAGATCTGTGGGCAGGAAATTATCCTTTAGTTGAATTACTTCAGATTCTTCTTCAATAATTTCATCAAGATCTTCTAGTTTTAGCTTCTGTAAATTGGAAGAGTCAAAGGTTGTAAGATGTAACATCACATTTGCTGTTTCAGCTAATATACTTGTCTTAAGTTCATCAATTTGATGTTGATCATCTCTAATGCTTGTGTCTATGTTTAAGTTTGAGAATTCTTCTTTCATGTTCAAAAAATTATTTATGTGAGTATCATTCTCAAATACTTTCCAATTATCTACATTGTCTGGGACAGAAGGCCTATGTTTACTCTCAACAGTGAACTGGTGGTTAGGCCCAAAAGGAAGTTTACAGGTGCTTGCAAAAGTTGCCAGACTATGAGCATGTAAGTTGTGGCTTCTAGGTATTTTGGTGGGCTAATATTCCAAGAAGCTGCTAAGCAAGTCTGTTACTGCTATCCTATAAGACCTTAGCCTGGGATCATTTGTGACAAAAGTTCCCTTTATATGTTGTATAATCAGATCTAAATCACCCAAGATGGAAAATTTGGTCACACCAAGACTCCTAATCAGTTTGAGACCTAGCAAAAGGGCTTCATATTTGGCCATGTTGTTTGTACATCTGAAGTTAAGCCTATATGCATGACCTAGAGCATGGTCATTTTGAGTATTGTGTATCCAAACCCCTACCCCTGCTCCTAGTTTGTTTACTGACCCATCAAATTATAAATACCACAAGATCTCTTGATTAATGTTTCTTTCAATGGATTTACAGATTTGTTTAGTGGGCATGTCTAGCTCTGGTGATTCATGTGATATATTAGTTGGTTTTGTTTTGTTAATCACATCAATGATCTTTTGGTCTTGAGCAGTGGATTGTTCATTTATGTGCCTGGTTTCTGTTGTTTTTAGGAGTTTGACCTCAGTTTTGGGACACATATCATCATTGTACAATATAAATGAGTCCATGTCTGAATGAATGGAGTAGATTGGGAAGTTTTGGGGCTTCTCCTGATTGCTGACCACATATTTCATCAGTGTTTCTCAGTATAATCTCTTTGGATGGCCAAAGACTGAAATTGTGGCATATGACATGTCTAGTTGCAGAGATCCTTGGAGTTTGGCACCCCATGATCTTGATAAAAGCATACCATATTTGGGTGGAATGTCAACTACTACCACATCCATTAAGATTGTTTTAGTTGGATATTGGACTAGGGATACACAAAGGTCCTTGATCAGGCCTAGACATCTTACCTGGCTGGAATCAAATGAAAACAGGTCTTTATAAGGCCTGGTGATGTCTAGGTCAATTTTTTCCATTATTGACTTGGGCATTAGATTATGGGAGGCCCCTAAGTCAAATATGGCATTGTGTAGCACTTTGTCATGAATGTTTAGGCTCACATAAAATGGAGGGATACCTCCATCCACTGATTTTCCATTGACTTCTGAGCCAAAAATCAATTCTGGCTGATCATCCAGAATATTAACTGCATCCCTATTCTCTGGTACTTGCAATGATCTATTGATTTGTTGTCTAAAGACTTCATGTTTGGCCAGTTCAGAAAGAGGAATGGCTATTTTCAGTTTGCCAATTTCTACTTCTAAATTGAAAGGCTTTTCCATCTTAACTTTATATTGTGAGCAGCAAGTTTTTCTTTTTCTTTTTCACTGTTTTGAGGTATGTCTAAATTGTGATTGTTTCCAAGAGGTCTGCTCAAGAGTTCCGTTGGAAGAGATGGTGTAGATGAGGGTTTTACTGAAGGCTGTATATCAGATACATCTTCCACTGTGACTTCCCTTAGGAGTTTTTTATCTGAGGACTCTACTGAGACAACTTTATCACTAGATTTCTTGGGCAGTTTGGTGTGTGTCTGTTTGGTAGTTTCAGGCACATCTATGGTTCTACTTCTTAACTTATATTGTTTGTGTACTTCATAGACTGTTGTGTCATACCCTTCTCTGAAATCAAATGACTCACCAGATTTTGTTTGAAATTGTTTGTATTCTTGGGCTTGTTGATCATCTTGTGTTAAGAATACTTGTTGTTCACTGTGCAAACCCATTAGATTGATGTGGGGATCTTCTACTTGTTCATTATAGGTTGAGGCCTCTGCATAGTTTTCTTGAAATGGAGGTCTGATATTCTGATCAGGACCAGTCCTCCCAGCATTTGGGTTTTGGTTTTTCCTAAAATTGGGATTCCCAGTAGTGTTGCTTGTTTGCCCTTCCCAAGAGGACTTTCTCTCAATGGTCTCAACTCTATCTCCCAACCTCTCCATACCTTTCATGATTGCATCTAGCTTTTGCTAAAAAGTTGAGGGTTCCTCTTTAAATGTTGTTCTTCTCTCATTTTTAGCTTTGGTTCTCTTAGCAATCAGGTTTGCCTCCACACTGACATCTATATTCTGCATGTCTGTCAGACTTGGAGGTGCTCTTTCTCTTAATTGATATGCCATATCTGAATCAAAACCATCAGGGAATTTTATCAAGGCTAGATCAGGTGGAGGTCTTAGGTTCTGAGGAATGGTGTTGTATACATTGTTGAACCTAACACAGTAATCTTGAATTGTTTCTTGTGGACCCCTTTTTAAATTATCATACTCAGTTAGTATGTGTAAAGGGTCTTTCTTCTTTTCCCATCTATTTAAGAAGCTTAGGTATAAAGCATCAGGATTGAGTATAGAATGTGTAGCTAAAGACCTAAACCAGGTCCTTACATCCCCAGTTAAGCTTTGTACAAAAATTTTCATTCTTACATCTTC
Source organism: Pinus taeda (assembly GCA_000404065.3). Lineage (NCBI taxonomy): Eukaryota > Viridiplantae > Streptophyta > Pinopsida > Pinales > Pinaceae > Pinus > Pinus taeda. The sequence continues at coordinate 146,498 of APFE030755153.1, forward strand.
GTCATCAATTTCATAATTTTCAAAATAGTCCTACATTTTCTTGGTGTGTTGTTGGGCTGTATAAGAACCAGTACCATCAAATTAAGTGATCTTGCTTTGATAATCTTGGGGCATAGCCCCTGGATTTGCAGGTAGGTGTAAAGGGGCATACCTGTTAGCCATATTTGCAGAGATGAAAGGGACAGCAAGAAGGAGCGGAATAGTTTGAACAACGGGGATAACAGGAGTAAGGTGTATAGTGGATGGAGGAGTGGGGAAGCTACTTTTGGAAGTGGATAAAGAGCTAGGAGAAGTGGGGGTTATATGAGGATGAAATGATACTTTAGCAGGGGTAGGAATATAGCTCTGTTGAACTGCTTCAACACTTGAATCTGAGAAATCTCCTTGTTGCTCTTGCTTTTTCAAGATCTTAGGAATTAAATTGGGGTTTTCAAATATAGCTGGGGGATTAGGGTTAGGGTTTTACCTAGTGTAACGAGTTTTCTTCTTTGGAGCCAGCTTCTGAGTTTATTTTCTTAATGTTTTATGAGAAGCTTATAGTCACAGCTTTTTAGAGGTACTTCCCAGAAGACTTATCTGAAAAACAAGAAGCTTGTTTCCTTTCAAGTGGCAATTTGAAATAGAGTCCCCAGTGTAGTCGCCAATGATGTTATCACTCAGGTTGTTCCCTGCTTCCTCAAGGGAATACGGCCGAGGTAACCACTAACCAGTCTTTTAGTTACAGGTCCTAGCCTACCTGCAACCAGAGAGGGCTCTCTCTTTATAATTTAGCTTTGTTGGTGGGTGACTTTAGGCTAGTTATGGTGTACTGATTTTGTTTTAGATTTGGTTGGTTGATGAATTCAAACAAAGCTGAGATATAAGTTACAGAACAGCTTGGGCCATTGGGCAATGGAGTTCATGACTGTGTACTGCTGAAGTATGTTTTTGAGGAAAGAGTATTGCTGCAAAGCCAGATAGGCATCTGTGGAACAATTTTTAAGATTAGGTGATGAAGTTATGGAATTAGTGAGTGAAAGGCAGTTAATAATATTCCACTATGCTAATAGGGGAGAAAATGGGAGTATTGTTTAAGAGTAGTTAACAATTCCTAAACAATATTCACATTGAGAAAATTAGTTTAAACATGAGCAATTAAGAATGCATATCCATGGCTAATCCTGAAGAAAACATATTAGAAACAGAGATTGAGCATAGGGTGTATTCAAACAGATCCTAAGCTATTCTTTTTCCATGTTACTATGATTATAAATCATATGTGAATTTTTGCATACACAGAAAGACAAAAAACATGGTTCAGAATAGCTTATTGTTCCATTAAACGACACAGGAATTCTGCAACATGACACAGTCCTTCATTTCCACCTTCAGACAGTATAGGAACCAGGAACTCCACCAGCAATTTGTATTAACAAAAAGTCTGAAATATACAATGCAACTCTTCTGAGAGAGTTTCACTATAACTGATCCTCAATACGTTCTATGAGGGGATATATATACAAAAATAGGATACAAAATATCTAGACAGTGAGTTATTGTGTAATAAATTACACCACCAACTCTCTTACAAAAGTAAATGAAAGAAATAACTATAGCAGTTAATATTGATGTGGCAGTTGTCTTTCTGTCAGACAAATTTTCACTTTTTGGATCAACAAAGTTGGCTGTAGCTGCGTCTTTAAATCTGCGTTTGTTGAGCCTATTGTCTGAGTGCTTTGATGAGTCACTGTACTGATGCTTCTTGTGATACCTGCGCGCTTGATTCTCTACTAACCTTTACTGTGACTGAGATCTGAATTTTGACAAAAAGGAAGAATATACTTGAATCACCTGGGCAGTACTTCCAGCATTGCCTGCCACCAATCAGCTGGTGGTAGCTGATGTCTCCTTATTTTTATGAGTGTTTCATCTGCTTCAGTATATCTATAGAAATTTGGAGGCACTTCAAACAGATGATTAATCTCATGTTCAATAAAAAAATAATTCTCTAATTTATCATACAGAGACTGCCCAGAGGGAGGTCCTGCTTCTTCTATGGAGCTGGTGGATGCTGTAATCTGATTTTCAACATAATTGTTGATCCTTGTGATGTATTGATCATATGACAGCAGTTGTCCAGTACCAGTCACTAGGCTAGGAAATCCTCTATCTTGCAATGCTGTTATCTTTGCCCTGAAATCATCTATTTCTGCCTTCATATCCTGACATTTCCTTTCTAGAGTCTGTGTGAAATTTCTTAGGGTCAACACTTTCTTGGCTGTCGGGATAGTGTCTGTTCTACTGTGTATATCCAGTGCTACCAATTCTTCCTTAGTGTGAGTATTAAGGAAATGTATCATCTTATTATCCTGCTCAGGCATAACTCCCAGTGCTGTTCTGGCCTTCTATATTTCAACATGAGCTATGCCTGTCAATTCAATTTTCTCATATATTGCCTATATTAACCTCCATTGGTCATGGATTGATTGGCCAATTTTGGCCCATAGAATCTTCTTGATCTCAACCAGAGTTTTGCCCAGAAGTAGTTCTTTTTCTAAGGCCTTCACTCTGGTCTCTAAGGCTTTTATCTCCCTTTACTTCTCTGCCACTGTCATTTTGGACTTATCATAGCCGGCCTCTAGCTTGGCCAATCTTTCTTTGGCTTCATTAATTTCTGTCACTTGAACTTCAAGTTCCTTGACAACTTTCATTAAGTCCTCCATGCTCATACTTGATTCTGGTGTTGCTGTTGTTGTTGCTGTTTCTCCTGTAGCTGATGTGGCTGTGGTAGGTGCTGGAATGGCAGGAGGGGATGCTACTGCTTGTGTAGGAGGAGCAGGCCCAAGAGTTGTAGAAGTTTTAGGGGGTTGGGAGGTTGACTCCCCTTGCTTGTCTTGTAATGCCTTTTCTAATTCTGCTTCCATCTGTAGTATTCTCTGATTCATCTTCAGAAGCAGATCCATGGTCTCATCAACTTGCTTTTCCTGTGCAAGTTCTGTTGTTTGAGGGTGAATGGTTGGAGGCAGCTTTGCCTGCTTTCTAAGTGCAGCAATTTAATCCTCCTTTTTCTTCATAAGGGCCTTAACACCCTTTGGATCTTTAGGATCATGTCCTAGATCAATGATTATGTCTTCCAAAGTTTTTATTATGTTGTCCTTAGTAGTGGAAGACATCCTTTCCAAATCTAGCTATGTGTTTGTATTTTTCAGTGATTCTTTTAATTGATTGGCCAGCATGGCCCTGTCTGCAAGTGTGGCATAAACCATTTCCCTTGTTTGCTTATGCAGTTCTATTTGATCCATGGGATGTATGTCCTTGGAGAGGACCTCTAGGTTTGTTTTTGTGTAGTCTGCAGCTGATTTGAGCTTTGGAACCTTAGGCTTAAAATGAGTCAAAATCATTTTATCCTCCTTAATATCATATGTTGCCATCAATCTTTGTTGCTTGGAGGGTGTTTCCTTTAGGAATTGATCATAAAGTTGAACTCTCAAGAGTTCATTTTGTGCCTTAATCTCCATAAAATCTCCTTTGATACCAGCTGGTTGCTTGCCCTGCTGCCTAGAAGAGGACACTTCTGTACTTTGCTGCATGGCTTTTTCCTGCTGGAACGAGCTGGTAGCAGTTTGCTGGCTGGATTCTCCTTCTTTGCTCTGGCTCTGCCTCCTTTCTTCACTGATGTGCTCTTCTTCAGCCTCAGGGTCAATCCTTTGCCTCTTGGCCTCTGGTTGTTGTGTTGACCCACATGGAGGTGTGGGCTCCTCTCTGTCTCGTTTTCTGCCTATCTCTTCATTGAGAGGAGTTTGCAAAACTGGAATTTGGGATGCTTCAGCTTGCTGTAAAGGGGCTTGCCCTTGACTTTGATCCTTTGAAGTGCTGGGTTGTTCTGCCTCTATTTCCTGTTGTACATCCATCACTTCTTTTCCTTTTGTTGTGGCTGTTGTTGTTGTAGATGCCTGTTGGGTGGTCTGTGCAGCTGCAGCAGTGGATGTGCCTTCTCCGACTTGGATTGGTAGCTTGAATGTGACCTGCTGAAAAGAATCCAAGTCAAGAGTTTTCTCTAAATCTTTCACAGTTTGCTCCATTGTCTCTTCTTGAGTAAATTCCTCCACTAATGTCCCAGGTACCCATTCATCTTGGTTGGTAAAATGTTCAATTTGTGGATATGGACAATGTTTATAGGCTAGCAGCCTATAATTGACTCTTTTTTGGCACTGATAAAGCCATTAGGATCATAAGGGACCCACCAGAAACTCCTTTTTAGTTTAAGTTGTTGCCCCAGTATTTGATCAGCTTCTTGCCAACCATATTTCTTGTTCATGATGAAGGGGCCTGGATGGTCTCTGAATTTCAGATTAGCTTTCTTCTTGGCACTATGAAAGTGTGTAAGATCACAATTGATGAGTTGCCTATAGTATTCCAAGGCAAGCAATCTCATAGGCACATATCTTGGGAGCCTGTAAGGACAGAGCTCACAACCATAGATCCTGATGACTGTGTGATTTTGGTATAAATACCAATCACCTATTTTGTAATTCTTGGACAGCTGTAAGATTTTCTGCATGTCATTTGACAATCTGGCAGGAGGAGTTCTTTTCAAGAGGCATGTGACTGGATAGATAAATTGGTCAATGAATTCACAGTAGGAATAGGGAGAGTTCTGGACTTGATGGAAAACTGAAGACCAGAAGATGACAGACCTCCTCTCACCTTATGAACCCAGCTTCTTGATAGGGCATTGGAAGCATTATATCTGATAGTAGATGAACAGGTGATAGATGTATGTTGAATACTTAAATATTGCTTCTCTGTTCAGCCTTAGCAGTTGGTCACGTATTTTGTTGGCAACAAGCTTGGCATAGTTGTATTTTATAGCAGGGGGCTTCCCAAGGCTATATGCAAATAACTAGACCAACACAGTTTCATAAATATGCTCATTTGTGGAGAAACCCAGCGCAGAGGATATCATGTCCACAAGCAGCTTGCCTACCTCATTGAAATTTGCATATGGGAAAGGAGGTGGCCCAGTAGGTTGGCGGTCTGCTCTCATAAAAGTTTTGGCAACTGCAGCAATCTCAGTGCTAGAGAGCTTGGAGCCTTCATCTAGTAGGTGCTTTATGGAAAAAGGGTAGAGCAGTTGGGTTTGCTTGAAGTTGAGCATCTGATTAATGGAATCAGGAGTAATGTAAAATAGTATGCTCCCAGATGGAGACTTAACATCTCTAAGGCTTTGGTCATAATTCTCAGCACAGAGGTGAATGATTTCAGGAAAGATATTCACAGAAGGCAAGAAGTAGATAGGAAGATTTGACTCCCATATGCTATACATGTCACTATTGTCCAAGTGGCTATTCCTCAGCTGGAAGAAGGTCTACAAGTGGTTCCTCTCTCCCACAAAATCTTGAATGAGGAAATCATTGTCCACTAGAGGCATTGCTTCAAGCTCCTTGCTAGGTGTATTGATAGGAGAAACATCTAGAGCTGATGGAGTGGCCATGTTTAAACCTTCCTGGATTAGTACTTGACCTTAGGATTAGTGGAAAGGCTGAAGACTGCACACTGAATTTGTGCTTGGGAATGAGTAGTTTTGAGAGTTCAAAAATACTTTTCACAGGGTTGATGAACTGTGGGGCACTCTGTGGAAAAAACCAGAATGTTTTGAGCTAAGTAGCTGGGGTTTTGCAGAGGTAATTCTTGTAAGGGATTAATGCACAATTGTATGCACTTCAGTTGGCAGGCTCAGGCTTTATAATCACTTTTTAACGGTGAATTATGCAGGAGGGCGCGGGTTTTTTGAGTTTCGTTGGTGCCGGAACTTTACCAGGATTTTAGGCAGTTTTTAAGTAGATAATTCAACTGTGAGGAGCATGCAGAGATTGTTTGTAGGAAACTAGGAGAAAAATGGAAAAACAGGGGTAAAATAGGTCGGCTGCGGGCAAATACATGGTATTTGCAGCTCTGAGGGCATTGAATTGGTACAATGGCAAGCAATCAACTTGAATTCAGCAAGTGGTGGCGCTCGAACGGTTGAATTGTGAATTTGGCGGCAATACGTCATAAAAGCATGCACAACGCTCCGAAATGAGTGGTGAAAATGACATAAGAACGGCTCTTTCGTGTGGTTTTATGCAAAATTAGGCCTTTTTGGCGCTTTGGGTGCTTTTTGGTGATGATGTCATCGGTGGGTCCTGGGTACGGCAGAGTGATGTGGCGGCTGACGTGGGTGACCACGTGGTGGTGACACGGTGGCGGGGCATGGACGCGACTGGATGATGTGGAGGTGACGTGGAGCAACGACGGCGGACGTGGGCGTTGATGTCATGGTGACGTGGGTATGACGTCACAGGGCGGGCAGGCGGTTTCTGGTTTGCCCGGAGCACCCTTGAGTGGTAAGTGGTAAGAGGGGGGGGCGGGGGCTCCGAACAGCCCGGGAGATCGACGCGTGGCGGGGTACAGCGGTGAAACCGCCAATCCCTCGGACGCTAAACCTCCGCCCGTTCTCCTGTGATATTGACCACCCACCCTTGGATCATATCGCCCACAATTAGACGGCTGGCATTGAATGTGATGTGACGGCGGTTTAAGATAGGGGGACCTGCCCGATTTAAATAATAAATTAAATAAAATGCGAGCGGGGTGGGTTTAGACTTAGGGTTAGCGGGGTATAATGCGCGCCCGATGTAAATGTTTAATTACACAACATTATAAACCAAGACATTAGCGCAGAAGGGGTAAGAGGGGTTTATGAGGGCGGAAACTATAGGATTTTAATTTTTAACCAAAGTTTTTGATTAAAACCCATAGTCTAGAGTAGTGAAGGAGGGTTAATATTAGTCCCTGGTGGACTAATATTCCCCAAGACATGACTGTATAGCTATATTTCTAGGGGGAGGGTATTTATAGATTTTTTGGGATTTTTATATAGTTTTTGTAGAATTAGGGAAGGGGAATGCTTAGGGAGCTAAATAATACATTAGTTGTTAATATGACATTGTGAGGTGAATATGTAGGGGAAAATGCCAAGTTTTTAGAAGTAAAACTTAGAGATAGAGGATGAGTGGAATTAAGAGTAATGATTTTTACACAAGAAATGTGGCTTCTTTTTCTTGAATAAACTTCATAGTTTGATCTGGTACTTGTCATGGAATGAAGTGAAACAGGACTCTTGGGCAGATCCCAAGGTCCTTGGGGAATGTTAATAAATGATGTTTGGGGAAAAGGGGGAAATTAGACATGCTTCCATTGTTATGTCATCAAACCTCTGCCATGGTGCCAATACCCTAAATATGATGAGTCCTTCTCTGTAAGCCAAACGGTAATGGCCCCCTCACTTCTGCAACCTTGCACTACTTACCCAACCTAGCAATCCTAACATTTTTTCTTCATTTGAATTGGGTGCACTTGAATTAGCAAACCATGATTGTCCTCTTTTTCTTTTGGATGCCCTCCTATCTAAATCTACCCTTATTCCTTCCAAGGACCCAGATTAAGTAGTTGGGCTCCTTCATTTCTCTACCTAGCTAGTCATCTGCCAAGCTTGAGCTGTTTGGACAAGAATCATTCTCTATTCTGCAACAAGCAATTTAAACATGGCATGGTCCAGATTAAACTGTTGGGCCATCCATCAAGTATGATTAGCAGCAGTATTTGTAGACTGTGAAGCTGCCCAAAGGATAGTAGTGGCATTTTGACTGGCCACTTTCCTGGTCTTTAATTTGGGGTTCATTTTCACTATTCCTTTGACCAATTGATTTTCTTTCCTTTTGATTATTCTTTTAAGGCATACCCTCTTTTCATTTTTTAATTTTCCTAGTATGTATACAAAATATGGAACCTTTACAACATGCAATGATGAACATATTTAGCCCTTCCACTGTCAATCATGAAAGATGAAACCTATTGGTATAGGAACCTAACAAGAGGAACATTAACAAAAAGCCTTCGCGCAAGATATCCCACTCGCTTGTGCCATGTCGGAGCTCAGTTTCGATACACTAGTTCCTTGGAATGACATCCAAGGTATGATAAAATAAGTGTACCCACTCTGGTTGAGGCTCTTCCCCATAGGCTTGGACCCATCTAGTAAGGTGCCTGCATGGGTCATCACATCCATCGTATTTCTTGGCTATTTGTAGCTCCAGCTTCCCAAATCTTATCTGCATCATGTGCCTATATTCACGCCAATCGTGGAAGGTTCCTTCATGTGTGCCCCACCAATGCACAGGCATCGCGTACAATGCCCATCTCAACGCATCAAACTGTTGGTGTCTTCGAATTGTGCTTCCAAATTTGGTCAGGAATTCATCTACTGTTGTCTGGCCATCATACAATGGCATTTCACGATCCTGAGCTCTAACGCAATATAGCGACTTAGTTATCATATTGTTGTTTAACATGGTTACTCCATTCAATCAGTTATGCCACCACTCATCCTCCCCATCTGGATCGTCAGCGTAGGACTCTGTATGCCCCCACGATATTCTTCCTTCCACAGTCAGATTGATCCAATCTTGATTTCACGTAGTAATTTTGTAGATGCAATCTGATTCCTCATCACTTCCTTCGTTGTGCACAGGTTCAGTGTAATGCGGTCCTTCAGCTGGGTCTAGTGGAATGACTACGCAGAGCGACTTCTCAAATATCATTTTTCACTTCTTTAAGTTGATAACCCCATTCATATAAGTGTCCCAGTTTATCCCTAACAACACAAGGTACGGGCTACTTTCATCCATGATTTCTATTACCTCAAAGTCCATTCAGGTGCTCACACCTTCTATATCTACTGTAATTCCTTGCAACCTTCACATGGATAGTATCTTTTGTTGATTTTCCATTTGCAATTGAATAGGAGACCATTGCAATGTGGGCTTTCCCATGCACTCCCAAGTCTATTTAAGTAGTACATTTACATCTGATCCCAAGTCCAAAATGATCTGATCCATCTCGTAGTCACCAATCTTTGCCATTAATTGTGTTTCCTAGCCTGTCTGCAACGCCTATTTTCCCAATTTTCAGACCACGTGAGGTTCACTCGACCTTGCGCACCTCGTTATAAATTCTTGCAATCCTTTAACTACCTTATTATTGCGAAGAAATTTCATGCATGTCTCTAAAAAGGTAGTTAGCATTGAGGGATCCCTCACTTGTTCGGGTTGATCCTTACTACCTGGGGTAGAGACCTCCATGAAGCTCTTCCTAGCTTCTAGATCTATCTCCTTACGAACCCCGGCATCGTCCTTAGTTACTTTCCTCTTGTCCTCCCCTGTAGCTATGCCACTTCTGAGCACCATGTTTATGTTAGGGTCTTCCTCGCATGGTTCGACCCTCATCATCTAGACGTTCTATGTCATCGTAGATTGTGCCGCCCTCTTTTCACGTATCTATGCTATCAATGTGGGGAAATCTATCATCTCATGATCAAACTACTGGCAGTAAAGGCACAATATTTTGGTTAGGTTAGTACAGTCTTGTGCATAATGTCCTGGTTCTTTGTAGTTGTAACAGACTAGCTACCCACAACCCCTTCCTGGCCCCGTTCCTCCCTGTCCTTGTCCACATCCCTAGAACTGACTACGCGCTATCGCCGCGGCTGGATCCTGACCTCACGCTTTAGTCTGCATTTTGTAGGCAAGTGACTAGTCCATCAATAATTGATAACTTCGTAAGTCTCGCATCTCGTGGCCCACCGATCGACAAAAGTTGCAAAACAGCTACTGGGGGGTCTAGTTAAATTTTGGCAGTAAATGACAGTTGTCCCTGTTATGCTTTCCTCCCACCTGACAAATTGCACACCAGAGTGAGGGTGTCATGCTTGGGCCTATTTGTGCCTCTGGTCGCAACGGTGTTGGTCCCCCCGTTTCCACATAATTCGCAAAGACCGGAAATTGATCCTTATTGTGACCATGGTTTCTACGCTTTATACACCATACTTCTTCCTATGCTTCTGGGTGGGGTGCCTTTTCTATTTTTAAATTTTTTCTAAACATAGGTTTTGTATTTGCACGTGGATTTGCTAAACTCCTAGCCCCAGATCCTGTATTGGAGTTTCATGCAATCTCATAGCTATCTCTAATGCTTCAGCTTGGGTTGATATCATTTGTTGTGACAGCGTCATCCTCAGATTTGGTGTCAGTTACGCCACAAACCACACGCAGTGTTGTGTTGGGTATACGACCAAAGTCCCACATTGACTAGAAGTGGGGAGGATCATGGGTATATAAGGATGGACAAATATCTCCATTGGTATGAGGCCTTTTTGGGGTAAGTCCAAAAGCAAATCCATGAGGGCTTAGGCCCAAAGTGGACAATATCATACCATTGTGGAGATATGTGGTGTCCTGAGTCCTTACAAGTGGTATCAGAGCCATGCCCCGAAGTTAGCCAAGTGGATGAATCCTCAGAATGTCAAAAAAAGGTGGTGGGCCCCAGTAATATCACGATAGGATCCGTGGATGAGCTCGGTTAGACAGGCGATGTGCTCCGGATTCTTCATGGACGTGTCCTGGTCCCAACACGGTGAAGAGGAGTTGACCTAGGATAGAGCAAGCTCTCAAGGCAGGTGGTGTTCCATGTAGGCGTGCGCTTCCACGCTTTGGTGCGGAGAATCCTGGGTGGTAGAGAGTGGATGGATGGATAATCGTTTGAGGGGAGGCTCGATGGTCCTTTGTTCGAGGGGAGGATTGTTGGGTATACGACCAAAGTCCCACATTGACTAGAAGTGGGGAGGATCATGCGTATATAAGGATGGACAAATATCTCCATTGGTATGAGGCCTTTTTGGGGTAAGTCCAAAAGCAAATCCATGAGGGCTTAGGCCCAAAGTGGACAATATCATACCATTGTGGAGATATGTGGTGTCTGGAGTCCTTACATGTTGCACATCTGGCAGTTTCATGTTCGCCTCATGAATTGTAATTTTGAATCTTTGATCTAGATCCCATGGAGTTTCACCTAGCATCATTGCGATCTCCTTGAACCCTATGATCGACTGCATTTCTGACTTTGGCCAGCTAAATTATTTTTTCAATCTGGCCCAAATCTCTGTTGTTCCCGCATTTAGGTGACCACTTGAATACTTTATATACCACCTCAACGCACGGTCTTGCAGCGCGCTAATTAGGGTATCCTTTTTGATATTATCATCTGTAACTCCATGTGCCTCCCAAACTACCGTTACCACAAACCAAAATTATTTTGGATCTTCACTTCTTGCTCCTTTGAATACTGGCAACTGAATTGTGCTTGTCATGTTTAACTTTTGATTTGTGCATCAGTGCACTAGGTCCTTCTATGAACTTGTACCGCTCCTGATTCAATTAATTCTCAGACTCTTTCTCTGTATGGTTCTAGCACCACGACATCAAACATCCCTTAGGCAAATCCCAGTCCTAGCAATGGAACCATTTGTTGGCTTATATGGGCCTGACCCAAGTTCAGAAGAGTTATTTAGCCAAACAAATCCCACAGCTACCGACCCTTTCGACAAAATTCCATGAAGCATGGACTGAGGTCTCACCCGAGGTAGCATGGGAGGGTGCTGGAACCAGGTTTCTGCACCCTTGGGATGTCTTGATTTGGTCTGGAGGATTCATGCACCATTTTATGGCCTCGCGCCACTCTACGTCTACATAGATCTAGAACAAGGAAAATCCTTTGTATTTATTACTACTGTGTTTATTATCGATCAAATCTATTTTTTATGGTCTTTAAGTAAACATTTAATAGAGATAAATAGCTCGCACACACAGAAAAGTTATAGATTTGTATAAACTCATAATATAAGCATAAGCACATAGATCCAATAGATAGATCAATCATAAATTAACCAGATCCACAATATTTCAGATTCAACACAGTATTCTAGAAGCAGCTTATCTTTATTCAATTCCATGCTAATACAACCAGATCGGCCTTACGCACTCAGCTATAGGGGTTCGTGCACACAGTTGTGGACTCTACCAGGCCTCTACATACACAGTTGTAGAGCCTCTATCTATCTACCACCACCCTTGACTCGGACTTATAGATGCATAAAACACTATCTTTACCCAACCATAACACCACGATTCATCCAAAATACGAACTACCCAGGCTGACTTACTTCCTATTATTCTATACCATTTCTTGCATGGACAACCCTTTGACTTGACCTATTACATTTCGTGCCCTGCATATTTCGGAGATATACAATATTATTATCCTAACTTCTAGGCTTTAAGGCTAAAAACTGTTAGACGGGACCTCCGCTAACCCAACAGTAGGTGGTACTAGTTAAAAGTGTAGGTTTTAACCCTGTACAGAAATTACTTGCATACGAATTCTAAATCACAGGAAAAAATAAAAATGTGAGAGCATAACATATAAAACACATAGACACAGAGATTTCCCACTGGATCTCAAAACCGAGACTACCAGCTTGATTTTTCATTATGTTTTCCTTTCAATGTTACAATACATATTTATACATGTTGAAGCATCCAATACCATGGACCGAAAACTATCGCGTCCAAAAACATGGACCGAAAACCATAGGTAGGTTCGCCCAACCTAATATAGGGTTAAAAAAAAAATTTCTCGGGGCGCTGCCCCGAACCCCGTAGAGGGGGACTACCCGCCCCCCTCAAACCAAAATGTTGATAGTTGTACAAGTCCTCTTGTATTTCACCCTACTTATCTCCATATGCCAAACATGGTCTCATGGGAAACTAATCTTAAGGGTGCATAAAACAATCAAACAAGCAAAGGAGAAAAGAAAAATAGAGTAAGAAAACACTACTCTACTCCTAAGCTAAGCAGAGCATGGGCCAACTCTAGTGTAGTGATATTTCCAATGTAGCCACCGTTGCATTAGTTGACCCATGTAAATGATGGCATGACTAACAAGAAAGATATTTAGGCCAACCAATAAACAAGAATATAAAATAATGCGAGCCAAAGAATTCGAATTTTGAATGCGTCTATAGGAAATAAAATATTAAAAGCTCATGAAAGGCACTCTGCAGACGTATCATGGTGTTGTGTCACATTGTGCATGGAAAAAAAAGATGTACACTCTTTTGAATGTGACAAACGAGCAAACATGAAAAAGAAATAAATTTTTTTCTTTGCCACAATGCTTGTTGCGTATGACTCCTCCAATTCATGACTGATAGGATCATCTGATTCTGGTGGACGATGAAAAACCTATAAAATGGATTTTTTTCAATGTGACCAAGAGAGTGATGAGGAGCCTGGGGTGATTCAACAGATTTCTAATCAAAAGTGGAATTATCCTCAAGGCTACAAGAACCTTACATAACCATCAACTCAAGTTGAAGCACCTCCACAACTTGATGGGTTTCCATTTCATCATAAGATATATCATCAAATATCAGTGGCTTAGAAATGTCGACATTAGGTAAATCATAATCATGATCAAATGAGTGAGTGAAAAGATCACGATAGCCACAATCATAAAATTTAAGATGGACATCGGCATCCTCATGATTTGACAAATCATACAGAGGGATTGATGAGAAACAAAAATTTTCTCCCTCTGAGATTCCAGAGATGAAAGATGAGAGGTCAGGTGGATTTGGGAAGAAATATTTTTCCTCTCTGCAATCGAATGATGAACTGACATGTTGCATGTTTTGTGAATGATCAAAAGTAGAAACATCTGGGGATATATTTTCACAAGAAAAATCAGAAATGGGAGAATCACAAAAGATGTAAGGATAAAGCGGACGAGGTGTAGACAGAAGGAGGTCATTGTTCACCATAGGTTCTTCTTCAGATTCCCACTCATACTCATAAAAAAAGATAGTGCAGGTTAGCTGCTCACCACCAACTCCATCCATAACTTGATCCTCATGAACATCACATGTGGAATTCGAAATGGATGAACACAAGACATCAAAATCTAGAGGATCAAAAGAACCAGAAGGTATAGGTTGAGGAGATGAGACCACGTGACAAGCATCAAGCTTGCAATCCAGATTTGTGTAGAAATCTAGAGTAGGTGGGGTGGGAAGAGGTGACAGTTCAGCAAGTGGATTCACAAATTATCCCACCTTGTCCTACAGAGCTAGATTTATTTGATGAGAAGATAATGGAGAATCACTAACACTGAGGTGTACTTGGAGGGGTTCAAAAGATTCTAACTCATGTGGATTGTTATATATGTGAACTACATACTTAAATATTTCTATGAGAAAATACCAATCAACTTCATATTTCAGAAATTCAAAAGTGAGATGATGAAAGCATTGATAAAAATGAGCAATAGATTCATCAGATGCTTTTCATAATGTTAGGATTTTATGATTAAGTTCTTTACAGTCATAACAAAAGAAAGCATGGCCTAACTCTCTGATCATATGATTGAAAGAGTGAATAGAAGTTGCGAGCAATGTGAGACACCATTTCTTAGTGTGCCTTTCAAACATGTAAGCAAACAACCCACAAGCAATGTCATCTGAGGGGACTGCATTCTTCTCATATAAAACCAAAAAGGAAACTTTGTGTCTTAACAAGGCTATTCCACCTTCATCATCATATTCAAGTTGTGACAATTCATCTATAACATCCTTTGACACTTTGAAATCATGAGCGTGAGAAAAACATGTTGGGTTGAGATTGTGATGTAAGTCATGAATGATGTGTGGAGATTAAAAACAGGCTTTGAGGTCTCAACTTTTCAACTGGCCCTCCTTCTAGTGCCAAAAATGTTGACGATGTTGGACCCATCAACATTCAAGAGTATCTCCCCAGTAAGAAGTCCCAACTAGACCTCAAACCATTTGGAGTAGGATTCCCAACAGTGGGTGGTAATGTAGTGCCTTGACCACAGTAGCATGCAGAGATAATTATGATGACTTTTGTTGAAAGTAAGTGTGTGATCTTGCAGAGAGTCAAGTGAGATGCATGGGTGATCCAGGGGGATGTTGGTGGCCACTCACCTATCCCATTTGGACCCCCACAATTGTCTCTTTCAGCTTTTTCAGTTTCCTAAATTGTAGCACAGTGTACTATTTTTAGCAGTTTTTCGGGTCCTGAACTTCCGGAGCCGTTTTGAGGCCCTAAACGACGTTTTTTCGGAAATCTGGGGGCAACATGGGTCCATGGATCGATGTTTCCCTTCCCAAAGTGGTATTTCTTGGACAGATCTTTCTAACGAGCTATTATATGCGTCAAACGAAGATAGTATGCCAAAGTTACGACCCCGGTAAATTGATGTACCAATTTACCCAAAACGGGGCCCACAATTTGGCATTTCATCTTCTAGGGGTAGGTTTTGGAATGTGAAGGGTTTTCCTTGTTTCTCAACAATAAATAGGCCTTCGAGCCTCATTCTAACGCAGTTCGGAACAGTTTAGAGGCATGTAGCGACCACATCTCTTCTCAGAGATAAGCTACCATCGCCCTAGCTGGTTTATTTCCATTTCTGGTTGTAAGCATATTTTAGTATTTTCCATTAAT